>JANRGW010035442.1:13558-34413 GCA_024733675.1 Psilopsiagon aymara
TGGAATGGGTTGCCCAGGGAAGCTGTGAATGCTCCATCGCTGGCGGTGTTCAGGGCCAGGTTGGACAGAGCCTTGGGGGGCATGGGTTAGTGGGAGATGTCCCTGCCCATGGCAGAGGGGTTGGAACTGGATGATCTTAAGGTCCTTTCCAACCCTAACTATTCTATGATTCTCCGATTCTATGTTGGTTTGTCAACATGAAATCTCATTGCTCCATTTCAGGATACTCTTAGCATCCTATTCCTGACACATGATGTATGAATTGATCCTAATGAACTGCCTGGTTCAATTTTCAATTTTCTGTTCTCTCCTAGTCATTGTTTGAAAGATCTTTTATGAATGAAGCCCAGCTCTAGGGCAGCTAAGACGAGATTTTCTTTCTCTCCAAGATTCACATGATTAATTGAAAATAAAGTAAAAAAAAATTCATTCTTGCTGCTTATTCTTCAGTGCAAGCTCCTTTTTTTTCCCCCTAATGAGATTAACTAATCTGTCTTCCTCTGGGCAATGCGTTACTTCTGATTGCTAAAATAAACAATCAATTTATCAGGTTTTCTTTAGTGGCTGTGTTTGCCGGCTTGGATTTTCATTAAGAGCTTATCAACTGATACTTTGACAGAACTTTCCACCTGAAATCTAAATGGACTTACTTTCTCCCTGAAAAGGTGTATGCTCCAATGAAATGGACCCTTTTCACAGAAAATCACAGAATCACCAAATGGCTGGGGTTGGAAGGAATATCTGGAGAGCATTTAGTCCAACCCCTCTGCTAAAGCAGGTTCACCTAGAGAAGGCTGCACAGGATCACATCCAGGTGGGTTTTGAACATCTTCAGAGAAGGAGATCCACAACCTCTCTGAGAGACTCTGCAACTTCTCTTTTGTACATATTAAGTCTGGATCTGGGTCTAAGGCAAATATCAGATCTGAGCTCCAGTTCTGCCTTTGGCTACATGACACTGATGTGAGAGCTAAAGCCAGGTCGAGAGGACAAAATGTGAGCATTGCTCTTTCAGAATAATCCAATAGAGGTGAGAGGACTCTACTGTAGCAACTGTGAGATGAGATGTAAGTTTTACAGAGAGGGTAAACCTTGTTGACTGTAGATTTGTGTTCTGAAAACATTGATAGACATTGCCAATGCATGACAAACAGTCCCACAAGCTAGGAACTGAGAATGCTGAAGAGAGAAAAACACACTTGTTCAGATTAATCTACATTTTTACACCTAAAAGCCTGGCATGCTGTAAAGATACCAGTGGTTTACAAGGCTACAAATACTCCTGGTATGTTGGATGGAGTCTTTGCAAATACCAGGGTTGAGAGGCTGAAGTGATTGGCGGTATCACCGCCGAGGATGTTGATCTATTTTACAGTTTGTCTTGTCATTTCTCACCTCTACATTGTTCCTTGTGGCTGCACTTGAAGTAGTCCTTTATTGAGGTCAACTCGTAACAATAGAGTCATGATAGTGCTAAAACAGAGACACAAATGTCTCAAGTATCTATGGGCATATTCTCACCTTCATGGGAACAATACCAAAGATCTCTTTAGAAAAGTTAAAGTGGAAATACTAAAAGTAATTTATGCTGTGTCATGAAAGCTTGAACATTTTGAGGAAAGGGGAAGTAAATAAATCAAAAGATACATTGAACATCAATGGTCATAACAGTGTTTTGGCTCTAATCCTGTGGTCTCATAGCTAATTTCAGCTCCACTGCTGGTGAACAAGCTGGTGCTGCCATGCCTCTGTCTCCAGGGCTTGCATCTTTCCTTCCCAGCCACTTGTCGTCTTACCCAACAACTTCATGCTTGTCTTCATGGGCCTTAAGGTGCCACTGAAGCCTTTGGTGGGCTCAACTCCACCCCAGTCATGTCAAGGCAAGGGAGAAAAGTGGCTGTGTATGGAACACTGACTGTGCTGGCTTGAAATGCATCCCTCATAAAGTTATATAAGAAGAGAGATCATGTAGGAGGAATAAAAATAATAAGCTGTTAGGATGATTTGCTAAAACTAGTCTTCACCTCAGCTCCCACAGACACACAGAAATAAAAGTCCAATTTCCTCCATAGATAGAGATCATCGAGGGCAGAAAAATTACAGCATGAAAAGAAACTTTTCCATTGGGTATCTGTTCTCAGCAAAAGTGATGCTAAAAGAGCTATGGAGTTATAGCCACAGGGTGTAAGGTCAAAACTGAGTGAGAACTTCAGTGAAGAGATGATATAGTATAAAAGAAATAATCTGTTTGCAGGCTGTGACAATGGGAAGAGCATGCCAGTCTTCTATGAATAGGTGGAAATCAAAAAGCTGAAGAGCTTCCTTCCCTTTAGAGAGCTAAAGTCCAAGAACTACAAATTCAGTAGCTTAGGCATGGTATTTAAAGGCTCAAAACAGCTAATATTTCCAGAATATCCGTAATATCTGTTCAGAGCTTCTAAATAGGCAATAGCCACCGACCACCCACATCTTAGGATAAGCTTAATATTTACATTCACATGCTCATATGTTCTGGGTTTTTTTTTTCTGAAAGATACATTGATCAATCCAATTTCTGTACAAAGAAGAAAGGGCAACAGCTAATGTCATACCACTTTTGCTGACCCATTCCATTCCTGGAGTGATATAGCAAAGAGATAGACAGTTACATCCTAAATATTATCAAATGTAGAAGAGGTGATATATTTGTTAGTATAATTCAACTGTCAGTGATAAAGATACCTTATAAAAACAACCACATTTCTAGTATCTCCTGCTTGCCATTGCCTTGGTGCAGACAGGAATATTTGTGTAGACCTTACAGAACTGGAATTTCTTCTGCCTTTACTCTGAATTAAAAGTTATTTTTGGTAATACTGCAAAATTCATTTACTATGGCATATGCTGGGGAGAGATAACGAAGCAAAGTGAGTAGATGTGCTGTAGATATTGAAAGAGTCAATATCTACAAGGGTAGTAGGCTAAATGCGCCCAGGAACTGAGCTAGGAAATATCCACCCTCTGGACTTGAATCTTGCTTGAAACACAGCTACAGCACTGCGCAGTCCTCCTGTTTCTTATCAAATTGTGTTTTAACTTTCTATATTTTACCCTTACATACTTCATACATTAGACAGCCTGAGAAGAAAAACACCCTGAAAAGTTGCCAACTTGATATTGCAGCAATTTAGTTCAAAATCAGCTCGAATCATCTTCACATGAGGTTGAGATTCTCCCCACACACCCAACCACATGTGAGGTTCCCTCCATGCTGTGGACCTACAAGCTCCAGCATCGTGTCTCATACAACTACAGATTCACTCCAAGCCCCACTTACTCCTACGTGTAGCACTAGAATTTGCTAATAGGTTAGCCACTAAATGAAAATAAAGCATGTGACCAAAATGCCTGATCATCTGCCTGGCAAAGAGCAGAAGCGCCAGAGCAAATCTGAAACCCACAGTACCTTCCAGCCAAACAGCATTGCCACCAGACCATTTTGTCAAGACAAGGAATCACATTAATTTCTCCTCTGTAACTTGGTTCATTTGTCTTGAGTCATGAGGTTTTGCCAGTCATCCCTAGCTGATTAACAGTTAGGCAGAGCATCCCCATCAAATTCACACAGACGAATCTGCATCAATAAAGTTTTTATTATTGGTGATATTAATTATTAATATTATTAGTATTAATACTGTGATGCTTCTGTCAGAGGTCATTGAACATTTGTGTTACTACCTCAGCTGCTTTGGAAGGGACTGGGAGGTGCCTCCAAGAGAAAAGGTAGGGGGATTATCAAGACTCCTACATTGAATCAGCCAGAACATGCTCACAGCACTACTGTACTTAATTCAGGAATATCCTTGATACCTTGTATGAGACAGGCACCACTGTCTTATTCCACAGACCTGCTTCAGTTCAAACATTAACCCTTTCTTCCCTGGCTACTACCAGGAACAAAAACCATGGCCTTAGATTAACCTAGTTTTATTTTGGCAGAGAGAGATGGAGGCTGCAGCTGGAAGCAGAACAGTTTTGCTAATGTTGCAAGGTCCTACAAGTTTTCTGATGTATCCTGAACTTTTTCCTGTTGTAGTTTTTCTGATTCTCAAAGAATCATTTAAGACGTCTTTCATTGGCACCTTTATTGACATTGGAGTAATTTTAAGACAGAGCAACATATCCCTTAAAAAGCTTCTGAGCGAGGTATAGCTTCAGAATTCTGAGAAAAATGCTTGATTTCAGTGAATATCTCAAGTCTTTGAATGGTAGTGAAAGCATTCCATTCTTCTTCCATCAAAATTCACATTTACTGTTACCTAGAAATCATCTTGTGTTTCTGCGGCAGGAATTTGTTCAGCACATGGCATCGCAGAGTTCATCCTAACTGAGCTGATAGAAAAACCCCTTAGATGCATCTGTCAGTGGAAGGTGCTACACCCTGACATGCCACAAACCCAGTTGTTTTACTGGGGAATGTTATTTTCCCTCCATAGAAACACATCAAGATAAGCAAAACAGCAAATCACCATTTGCCATCTCAGCTGAGGCATTTCAGCAGCACCAGCTTGTGGTCCACTCTCTATTCCACCCGTACAGCAGCTTTCTGGCAATAATCTTTCCCACATCTACCTAACTTTACCTAATTGCACATTTTTAGGACAAGCACACAAGGACTGAGAAATTCCTGGTCCCTTCTATGAGCATCTGTGAGCTGCTGTCTGCTTTGGAAAGGAGCAGAGCAGTGTGGTGCCAGTTGGTCAGGCTTCACTCCTAGAAGGATTTGGAACTTGGCTTTGCAGCGGAGATGGTGGGACTGCACATGACAAAAGCTTCCCAGCAGGAATGTGGCAGGAATGCAGAAAATCCTGGGGCAGTCCTCAGGACCAAAAGAGCTCCAGGACTTGTCCCTGTAGAAAGAAATAGTGTGTACTGAGTTAGCTGCTGCTTTTAAAGTCACATTCATCTTAGTGGCACCAAACCTCTCAGGATAAAATGCACCAAGAGGTAAAATCTGCAGCCAACAGCAATAAAGTTCTGCAGCTTGTCCAACTAATGGGCAAACGTTTTTTCCCCATCTGCTCTTCAGTGAGTGGAAAAAGAAACACTTCCTGGAAGGGGTTTGTGCCCATCTCTACCGGCTGCTGATGTCTCTGCAACATACTCTTGGAATTACTTTCTTCTGAATGATGAAGTGATTTAAAAATAGTACCCTTTCATTTCACAAAGGTTTGAAGTGGAGAACGACTGCAAACAATCCAAATGTCCAGAAAAAAAGCCTCAGAGCTTTGCTTGAATTCTGCATTAAAGTCACTTCATGTTTTCTGGAACAAACCTGTTATCAGCTTGGCTTGGCTGGAAAAAGACTGACTGGAGATCCTGTGGCGCATGTCCTCTGACACATGAGGGCTGACACACAGCTGGAGACACAAGTTTTGCTCTCTGCTCTGCCTGGGCTTGCTTTAAACAGAAGAGGCTCTGTCCTCTGGAGATGTTTGCTGACTTGGTTTGTTTACAGACAGCAATCACCTCTCTCTGTGCTAGACTAAGCAAACCACGTGAAAGGCACGTCTTTCTTTGTGTGGTATGTTTTCACTTGCCTTCATCATCTTAGTAGATCTTCTTTGAACCTGCTCCAGTGTCAGCCTTCAGTTTTACAAGCAGGTGAAGACGATGCTCAAAGTAGTCCAAGGGAGGACTTTGCAAATAGGTTTGCAAAAGAGCTAAACCAAGGATGAGAGTACACATCCTATTGCACAGAGAAATCCAGAGAGGGTCAGCCTGCCCAGATGTGTGCACTCAAGGGTGAGTGCATTTTTCCTGCACTCCGAATGGATCAGAAAACATGCAGCTGTATTAGTACAATGCCAAGCCTACATCAGTATCCCCCTACCTCTCAGCATGGATTCTGAGAAAACACTGGCCTTTAGGGGAACCTCCTGTGGGAGCAGGGCACTTCTGTCCACCTGCAGAGGACTGTGTAGACTCACAGTCTACAAGGAGAAACCCTCCACAAATATAGAATCATATTAGCACTTCACAAAAGCTCCAGCTCTTTGGTATATAAATATCACAAGACAGATTTGAATATCACAGAAGTGTCACTTTTGCAAACAGGTCTTGGCTAATCCATCAGCAATAGCTAGCACACTGAGAATACAAACAGCTAAACCCTCTGAATTGCCATTATCAGCAGAAGCTGTACTGGAAAAGGAGGATAATAAATTGCACTGACTAGCTTTTAAACATACTTTTCCATCACACATCTGGAATCATGATGGGTTTCCTTAGCACAGAAAAACTTAATGCTGTTTCCCAACAGTGCTGCTTTACTCTTTACTCAAGCAATGAAAGCATCTGCTACAGTTAAGCCCCCCCTTTTTTTTCAGGTTCCCACATATACACAATCCAGAAGTAGCAGCATAACTGAATAATACCCCTAAGCTGTCAGACATGAAATTTTCCACATCAGAATCATATTTAACATTATTATAGACAAGGAAATATATCACAGAAAAGAAGAGATCTTGTTGGGATATTTTCTCCCTATTATGGTTAGTGTCATGCCACCATTCAGATGTCAGCCTCCCTGAGCTGCTTTGTTGTCTACATTGGTTTGCTGGTGGTGACAGAGTTCCTCAGAGAATTTAATATTCAGTGCTCAAACTTTGAGCTGATTTGCTTCATTTGCCTTGGTCACATAATATTGCTTCAGATGAGTGTGCTCTAGAAGTAGGGAACAACAAACAAACAATGAAAGTGTGAGCCTATTCCTGTAGGAGACCAACTTTTACACAATACACAGAAAACCTCTTGCAACCTCAAACCCACAGCCAGCAGACCTGCAAGAGGGAAAGCTCCCAACTCCCTGGAATAAACAGAAGAGCGCACTCCCACCTGCAAGAGGGAAAGCTCCCAACTCCCTGGAATAAACAGAAGAGCGCACTCCCACCTGCTGCTGTATTAGCATCCCCATGCTGTTTTGCTCTGGTTTCCTCCCAAAACATTTGGTACGGGTCCATGGGTACAACAGGGCTTCAGCCTGAGATCAAACTCTTTCAGAAGCAACTCGCTTATCTTTTTTTTCTTTCCTTGGTTGACAAGGATGGACATCAGCAGACATCTGCACAACAGAGACACTATTATACACTAAATCTTTTCTTTTGTCAGAGCAGAAAGATGATAGAACTCAAGCCAACTTTTTACTTCTAAAGGAATCCTGAGTCATATCCAGATTTGGCTTCTGGCAGTACTTTCGACACCTGATTGAAAGACTAAGTTGCAATTTCCTGCCTGAGCGAAGATGAGTTTTTCTCTTACCTTATGGCCACAAAATGCTCCTGTGTGCCTGCGGAGCCATAGGTACAGCAAGGCATCCTGGCTCCAAGAGGATGTGAGCCAGGATGAGACCCTGCCCCACAGGCAGTGTCTGAGCTGAGCTGAGCACACAGTGTCCTGCATCCAGCAAAGCAGCTGCGTGGCACAACCATAGCTAAAACCAGCCAGAGGTACGATAGTAATTGGTGTCATTGAACATTATTGCAACATCAGAACTGAAGGGTCCCTCCCCACTGCCTGCACTGTTTCACTGCTGGTTTTACTAGGACAAATACATTGCTCTTTGAATTGCTCCTGAGGTTCTTGTCAGCATCTTTGCACTCATGACATACTAACATACAATGTTCTTCTCTCCTTATATAAGTTATGTATCTCTATTAGCACATAGTGTGTTTAATTATACATATGAAAGATCTTTTCACTAAGACAACATTTAGAGCACCCTTGTCTCCTGTGTCTGTAGTGTTCCAATAAGGAACCATCTTCTTCCCCTCTATAAAAAACCTGTGGGCTGTTTTCTTTAATTGGGTATCATTAGTTCAACTGAAAACAGAATTTAGTCCAGCAGGCTGAAGCTGAAGTTACTCCAAAGAATTAAGTAAAGTGGTCCACCAGTCACCAGTGTCACTTCTAGAGCAGCACTACTGAGGGATGGAGCTAACAACAAAGTGGCCACCACCTGCAGTTTCAAACGTAAGGGGGAGGGATGGAGTATAACACAAGGGACACCGTCAGCAAAGAAAGTGGCATTAGGAAACGCCTGAGTTGGGTCACCACTACAAGCAAGCTGTGGTCCCTACTCCTTCCAACTCCCCTCCCAGCATCCCCAAGAGAGCGGACACCTTCTCTGTGAGAGTCCCACTAATGGCTGCACTGTGCATGGGTATGGAATTGGACATACTTTCATTTCAGAGGCCAGCAAACCCAACCTTTTCACAGCAGCAATATTTGCTTTTCTCCCAGCAGCTTCCCAAGAGGAGATGCATCCTTCTCTTTTCATCTCTGACACAGAGGGAGGAGAAGGCGATCGAGCATCAATTTAAACCCAGCTTTTCAAAGCTAGCTGCTAAAATGCTAACTGACTAGGTGGCAAACAGTCAACACAAGTATGGCAGAGATAGAAATGAGAAGAAGCCATGACATACTGTCTGAATTGTGAAGAATAATTAAGGTGATTATGTTCATCAAATATGCATCCAATGTGGTGATTTACAGCAGCCAAGGAGTCAGGCAGATAATATCACAATAGTAAATTCAAATTGTTACTAATCTCAGCAAAGCTTTTTAGTTGCAATGCTACTGACTGATGCTGCCAGCAGGTTAGAAATTGATTTGCAACTCTTATTCATGTTAAAACTCATTATTTTATTCAGACATTTGTGAAGCTCAAGCAAATAGTTTGGCTCTATTTACTTGGCACAGAGTGTGCAGATGATGGCTTCCATAGATCAAAAATATCTATCTTTGCATGGATATCAGAGATATGTCAATCACAGCTTTCTGGCATCTTAGGGAAGGGCTTTTTGAGAGTATTCTGGTGGCAGTATTCATGAAGTTAAACCAAATAAAACTAGAACAACTTAATATTTGACAACCCTACAGATACTTATGAACTCCTCTACCTCAATCAAAAAGCTATCACTTCAACAAAGACGGGATAAATGCAACTTGAATTCAGCATCACCTATATCACTACTGCCACCTGCAGCTTCCAGTTCACAGAAACCACCCAGACAATCAGCTGCCTCAGGTGAACATCCATTTCCAGACTACTCTCACTTAGCATCCAACTCAGCACTCTCTTTTAATTGAGAAAATAAGTATTTGTGCAACAAAAGAACTAAACTATCCATTTGGAACATGCAATTTAGACACATGGCTCAAAAGACAGATGCTTCTGGTGATTGAAAATGGCATGCTAGGTAATCAGACAACACATAGAGTCAGCCCTGATGGAATGAATAGGTTTTATTTGCTGCATATTTTGTTCTGGAGAAGTTAACACTGACATCTGGAGCCCACCACAGGACAGGTCATTTTTAAACGAGAGATTTTCCTTCTCCTGCTTCTTGAGCTATTCCTGTGATTCAAGTAGATCGGTGAAGTAGAAGGATTAAGGTAGCTTGCAGGTATGATCGACAGCTAACCGCCATGGATCAGGTAGGTCCTCCATCAGGTATCTACAGATGTTGGCTTCTTCAGTTTCAATACAAGCCTTTGGCATGTAAGCTCAAGGAAAACACATTTATTATAGACTGGCTAATAGAGTACCACTGGGACCCATTCCCACATCTCTGTAAGCATTAACCTTCAATGAGGGTTTGTCATTTCCAAGATTATTTCTTGGTTTGGCTGCCTCATTTCCGCAGCGTTCACAATGCAATCTGCAAATGTTTCTATCTCTTCTCTGTCATTTTTGCCAGGATCCCCGGGGAAACATCATGCCACTTCTTCTCTGTGTTTAATGCAGCATCATTTCGTGGGCACTGCACACCTGCTGAAGGCTTTGATGCCTATTCCCCTGAGAGGCTGACTGCAGCTGTAAATCCTGGTGAGGTGAAGAGAAATGGATTTGTCTGTGCAGCTCTAAGTCTTGGGAAACAAAGATTATCAAGAATAGAAAATATCCTCTTAAAGCAAAGCACACACTAGACCAGACCTGGCAGACAGGTTCAAGTGGTTATTAGGTGATCAAGAGATTAATTTATTTCTTTTAATAAATAACACCTCTGTGCCTCAAATTTATAATTTTCTTTTAAAAAAGGAGAAAAGAAAGACCATCTCTTATTTACCTTTCCCTGGGTTTTTGGCACCTCACAGGAACAGCCTCAAATTAGATCAGAAAAGAGCTCCCTTCCACCCTGCACTTTTAAAACACAGAACACTGCTCAATTACCTTGGGCTTTTACAGGGAAACCAAGGTTTTAGTCCTTATCTGATTTGAAGCAGAGAAGCAAAGGGAATCCTTAGTAAGACTGTGTCCCCAGGATCTGTGTCCCTTGTTCCTGGGTTTCCATCCTTGCTCGAGGAGCACTCCAGCTCTAAGAGGCTCTTAGGGGCCATTATCAAGCCTGGCTCCTCCTGAATAGGGATTATTAATGCAGATAAAGACTGTGGGACTGGCTCTCCTGCATCCAAGTAATGTAGGTGATTGGCAATTCATTTGCAGAACAGTCTGCTGAAGGGTGTTGTCACTGCACAGGTGTCTGAGAATAAAGTGTTTATCACCCTGACAAGTATTTTCTCCTGCCTGGCTCAGGTTCTGGCTGCAGCACCCCAGGGAAAATGAATGCACTGTGAATTACAAGCAAAGGGCTTCTCTATCTCTTTCTGCTACTCAAAGTAGCTCTGTGCCACACCGCTGCCCATGTGAGTACTCTAATAGACAACTGCTGATCTCACCTGACTTCAGGAGCAATTTCTTCAGCAGCCCTCATCAGGTTTGTTTGCTCTCTGCATGAGCTAGTCCCACTGGGTGTGAAACCAGTGTGGGTGTGAAACCAAGGACCTTCTGCCTTGCTGCCTTCTATGCTCATTCACTTCTTCGCATCCCCTTTGTGGTTCCTCCATTTCAGGCAGACATGCTTGCTGAGCTAATATCATGGCTGGGCAACTTCAAATGAGGAGCTGCTTCAGCTGAATGAAACTTGGATTACCAATTTTCTCGTGCTCCCATAGCCAGAGCTATGCACAGGCACACAGCACAGCCCGGCTCCTGGGAGAGGCCACTAGTGACACCATGTCACTTCAACGTGTGATACATGGGGGCAACTTTGAGGCCCTTCTCCGAGTTGTTTTAAGATTAGGGGAAATTTCATATCATCTGTTAATTCCTGTCTCTTCTCTTTCTCCCTAAGCAGTAGAAATGAAACTTCTTGCTTTTGCTAGAAGAATCACTTGTTATTAATGCTCAAGTGAGTCCAGAGGAGGCTATGAGGATGCTGCAGCAGCTGGATCACTTCTGCTATGGATACAGGCTGAGGGAGCTGGTTATTCAGCCTGGAGAAGGCTCAGGGGAGACCATAGAGCAGCTTCAGTACATAGGGCTGACAAGAAATCAGGAGAGGGACTTTTGGCAAGGGCGTGTAAGGACAGGAGAAGGGGGAATGGCTTCTGTCATGCTGTGGAGGTGAAAATAGTGTCAAAGTCACCAGTATATCTAACTGTAAAGCTGTCTCATGTGATTAGCACTGAGCATTTGGTTAGCTGAGCCCATTACATGCCAGTATGAATTTATTTGTCTTTCCAATAAATACTGTAGCAGTGCCCTAAGCACATCTCTAGGAATATCTGTGAGTCACGGGTCTCCTCTGAGCTATAATTCCTTGAAAGGCTCACTTTTACTCTGGGACAAAGAGCAAATGACAGAAAGTTACTCGTCATTTTCCAATTTAGCAAGAAGATTCCTACCGTAGCCACTGTATCAGCTTTGTACCAGCTCTGTACCTCTCCAAGGCAAGTAAGCACCTCACCTCTTCCAAGCACATACTGCTCAGAAATACAAGATCTGGTGACACTCTTATTCTCATTGGATTTATATCCTCTACATTTCAACACAGATTCAGTCGTTTCCATCTAATTCTCCCAAGTAAGAAAAAATTTGCAAACAACTGATGTGTGTTGGCTGCACCCTTTGTTTTGTATTTTTCTCTGATTTCAGCAGGTCCTTCAAACAAGCCCCAAGGGGCACTCCAGTTTGTTCCCAATGCAAGATCAGACTGGCATAACCCAAAACTCAGTTCTCCACATACCTAGAAATGGGATTTAAAAAAAAAGCAAAAGTTAGACTTGGCCACAATTAGATAACAGTTTGGGATTCAAAACCAAACCAAAGCAAACTTGGGAGAGCTGGGTAACTGGTGTGCTCTTGAAACTCAAGCTTGGGATTTGGCAAGAGATAGACCTGCAGATTCAGAAGCACCTCCAACAACCCTGTGCTCAGGCAGGCTGAGAAGCTCTGGTCAAGGATTGATTCTTCCCAGTTTAAAGACTGAACAGAATAATGTGAGGCACATGGACAGCTGAAACAGGACTCCTGACATTGCTAAAATACCAAATTAATGTCACACGCTACAGCTGATCCAGGAGTATGATGATCTTACAGCAGCAAAAAGACACAGTGCCGGTGGATACTGTCTGTAAGGGAGCAGCGCATTTAGGTGTGAAGCCACAAGAGGACACTAGCTAAAACTCCTTCATGCAAATATATGAATTCTAAATCATCAGTGGGCATATGGGTGTTCAAAGTATAATACCGCGTGAGGCAGATCTTGGGGAAGTGGGAAGAGGGGTGAATCTGACACATGTTCTGACTTTCACCAATGAACTATCTTCCCTGTTCTTCTGTCCCCTTAGTAATTAAAACAATTTTGGGCTCTGGGCTGATCCCTGGTTGTCTTCCCTTACTCCTTCCTCTGCCTTTCCTGCTTGTTGAGAAGGTTGGAAACACCTCAGGCTGCTCCTTCATACACTGCAGAGCAGAATGCTCTTTTCTTACTAATCAGCAGCGAGCTACACTGATTGCTCCTCTTTCTAGCTGCCTTCCCCTCCACCGCCAGAAAGTGTGCTTGAAAACTCCCATTTCTCATACTCTCCTGAGTATGCAGTACACTCAACCACTCCTCGAAGTTTGTGTGCTTCAGAACAATTTTGGAAATTGTAAGCGTTAGTTCAAATCCCACCATGGCCCATTAATGGTGACTTTAATGGATGCTGGCAGATTCAGTGTGGAAACTAAATATATTCAGATTAAGAGCAGAAAGCTTGGTGAGAAATGCTTCTTCCCTTGCGGCTCTAGATTTGTGTGGTGAAGAGGAGGAAGCTCATGGCAGAGCAGAGCTAATACAGCCCCTGACTGACAGCTCACAACATTGATTTTAGTATGATAATCACTATGACTATTTGCAACTTTAAAAATGTTTCTTTCAATTGCCTTGGGTCTTATTTGAACCTGCAAAGACTTCCCATCCTGACTTACTGCTGCCTAGCATTTACCAGGAGCTAACTGCGCCCGCATCTGGAAGACTTCTCCTTTCCACCATTAGCCCCAGGTCTGGCTGTTTGAGTTGTATCACTCTTCATGTTAGTGACCTCGTGGTAATGTGACAGATGTTTAAAGAAATTAACAGTGCTAATAAAAAAGACAAGACGGACCATTTAAAAATGAGGAGCTGTCTAATTTAAAATACTGTTTGCATTTCAGTTGGCTGGAACGAAGCATGTTTGTTTCCACTGGAACTGCCTGTAATAGAAATACCAAGAACAGGTGCACTATACAAATACATGGATTTACAAATTCTGAGCAGGGAAGAGCACTTTCACATCCCCCTCAGAGCCACCAAAACCACTACATCAATAAACCACATATAAAGCGCCTACCCAAATACGTTAAACCAAGCACAAAATGTAAAAAGCTATTGAAAGCTTTTTATGATCATTATCTTTAACACTGTAAAATGACCATGAGGTTTTGTATTTTACCAATTACATATTGAAAGACCCCTTAAACTAACCACATTACAATTATAGTCCCTCTCCCTCTCTCCTTATCATGGATGACTTGTTAAAAGCTGTGGTAACAGATTATTATTATGTCCCCCAAAGAGCTAGTAATAGATTGCAAATGTTCACATCAGTGATTTTTAGGCGCTGGTCTCTTCCTATAACATGCAGAAGCATAAAGCCAAGAAATTAAGTTGTTTTCAAGGAGCATTTATTGTGCAATGTTCTGTTAATGAAGTAAAGCTAAACAACAGACTCCATGGGTCTGTGCTATATTTAAATCAAGATAAGACTCTACCAGTCTCAAAAACTTAAAATAGATAAATCTTAACTGAAATGGCATGATCAAGGCAGAGTGAATCCTATGCCATTCCTGTGAATCGAGCCTCTTTTTTATACTGCTGGAACTTCTTTCCTGCTGAAGTGAGGAATATTTATGATTCCTCATCTAAGTGCAAATCAAAAGTTATAAATAGCTGCTTGTTAATTCTGAATTTCAGCTGTCCCCAGATATGTGGAAGAGGGGTTCATAGTTTCTATTCCACATGATTCAACTTCCAAGTTCGCAAAGCAGCAAACCTAAATTAGAAATATTAATATTGAACAAAAGAAAAGTGTTTTCCTGATACAAGCAGAAATCCGCCTTTGACTTCTGTGTTTCAGATTTCGTAGATTTTCAAGGCTAGGAGGGAAGATGAGGCCAACTGGTTAGAAAATGCTATTATTTAGTCTGAAAGAAAAAGTGGAAAAATCAGATGCTGAGTCAGCAGTACTTGGGCATCATCAGAAAACGTTTCCTGCAGAGGTAAAAAGCGAGCAGCTACAGGTCATCCTGATTATGTTTAGTGCTGGACCAGTTACCAGCTACACCCAGAACGCAGAAAAGAATCACAGTTCCTCAGGCTCTGTGTACCCCTATCCCGGGATTTGCAATCATGAAGCCCAGGGAGCTGCCACCTCAGAAACCGCAGTGGGGCCATTGCAGTACTCTGAGGGTGATGAAAACACAAACCTCAAACCCCCAGTGCTGCACAGACTCTCCAGCTGGTATTTCCCCAGCAGTAAAATATGTGGGGATTGCTTTCCCTGCACGCAAAAGAGACTTCAACAACAGGAATGAGCTGTAGCTCAGCAGCAACTGAAGAACCAGTTGAATCCAGCTTTCCCAGTTCTTGGGCTGCAGCTCCCCCGACTACTCTGGTACCCTGAGGCAGATGCTGATGCTGGTAAGCATACACCTAGATAAGACTGCAGAGATACTACCTTCTGTCGTGATTTCTACCACCTAAAATACTGTTGAAAACTTAAGTAGTTTGGAAACAAATGGTCTGTGTGGAACTGGAAAAGAAGGCAGAATTCACTGTCCTGTATTATGGATAGGTAATGGACCACAAAATTGCATTGTCTGCAGCTGCACTGGAAGCATGTCTTATCACTCCCTCCCTTCCAAAAGATAAAACTCAGGTCCTGTTCAAATTAGAAGGAACATTATAAATACTGAATATATTTCTAGTGTTTTGCATTAAAAAGCACTGCTTTTACTATGGTGCTCAGGAGAACCATAAAAATATTATTTGCACAATAGTGATACAAATACTTCTTGCAGGGAGGAAAGTTGTTAAAGGAAATTCCCACCAAGCCATCCAGCCTTTCTGAAACGAGGATGCTGGACTGCAAAACGTAAGGATGCCTCTAAGGTTCTGGAAACCTTCTAGCAACCTTGTTTTGCATTTACTTTCAACAGCTGTGGTTGGAATGGGTCCTAAAAGGCTGTTGTCCATTACAAAAGTGCCCCATGTCATATCTAAAGCAATGAGAAGTCATCTCTCTTTCCATCTGGAAACAACTGGTGATCCATCACCAGGTTTGGTTATTAATAATGGATATGGTCAAAACGTCAGAGAGGCAGACGAATGGCATTGTCCCTGAGATGCGTACCTAAGGCACCTACATCTCATCTTGAAAATTCCAGACTTCTGGTCTATTTTGTCTGGTCTCTTTGATGAAAGACTACATGCTCCACAGTTATTCTAAAACCCATTTGCCACCATTTGAATCACAAGACTGAGACTAGGGAAGCCCTGTTTTGCTGATACATAGTTTGGGGCAGGTTCATTAAGGGCTTTATCTCAATTTCCACATTCTTGCAACATGCAGCGTATTCTGAACATGTAATGCAGACTGATTATTCTCACAGGTGCACATAGTGCTTCATGTCACCTTCCTGACTTCAGCTGAGGACTTCCTACAAAGTAATAGCTGCACAGGATCAGACCAACAATCCTGCTGGCAAGTGCTTTAGCGGATGGAATAAGAATGTACAGCAATACTTCCAGCAAAAGACCAGCTTTGTGGCTCCTGAGTGTATCTGTGTGAACACCTCTGTGCGTTAAGAGGCCCTGGCAGACCTCTCTATCCTCAATGAGCTAATTTCTTCTTGAAGCCATTTTAATGATGAGTCTCTGGTGACTGGCAGCAATGAGTTCTGCAACTGAATTACAAACCATACTAAGCAATACTTCATTATTTTCATTTTTAAACCTGGCACCTAACAATTTCATGGGGTGCCTCATAACACTGCTGTACAGGGTTCAGCAAATAAAGCTTTCCTTCTTACTGACCTTACTGATGCCATAGATTGTTTAATCACTCCTGGCTGGGTCAGCATTACATACCTTCAATCATTCTGCTGCCCTTCTCCGTATCTATTCTAGCTTTATTGTTATGCTAGTGACAATACTTAAAGTTGTGGTGGAACTTGGAAAACCATACATCAGGAAACAGCCTGTCCCTTTGAAAAGACATTTAAAATTGAGCAACACCATCTGGAGTTAATCACCTTCTGCTTCAAATAAACTATGATAAAGAAAAAGAATACTTGAAAATGAATGAGTTGTGACCACTGTATCAGCTGCACCTGATGCTTTGTGCTTGGATTCCCACATTGCTTTCACACCAGCAGACACACAAGCTCTGAGCTACAGTTCCTACAAGCTCCCTCTCTGCCCAGAATCACAGTTAGTCATGAGGTTCACCAAATCATTCCCAATTCAATGGAGGGACAGTTGAGAATGCAGCAGTGGCTTCACTTTCTACAGATGAGATTTATCAGAGCCTGGAAAACAAATGCACTGAGATGGCAACTATCAGTTGGGCAGAGTTCTACCCAAAATGGGATTGGTTTCTTCTCCCTGCCCCTTCCTTCAGTGACACTGGTCCACCTGGCTCAGTCACACAGATTTACAGAGCTCCCACACCTAGCCGCTTCTTTTAATGCTTTTCAGGGATGATGTGGGGCTATCAAACCAGGCTCAGCTGCAGATGCCAAACCATGACCCTTATCTGAGCCCTCTGAAGATGCAGTAAACAGGAATTTGTTGCAATAGCCATTGCAATAGACTGGCACTGGACAACACTCTTGTTTTCTCTCTTTTTCTTACAGTCTTCATGTCTTGATGATCTTAAAGGTCTTTTCCATCCTAGTTGATTCTATGATTCGATGATTCATTAAAAACACAAGACTTTGGAGGCTTTTGAGGTGCTCAATGCCAGAAAAGTAGTGAGGCTGCAGTCCCTGCTATGGCAACAGGGCACTGCCAACGCAAAGGCTGCTCCTGGCATAAGAGCAGGGCAAGACCATGCTGCGCTGGAGCTGCTGCAACACCTCAGTGCTGACCCACCGGGAAACAGGAGCTGTTGAGGTCCCACACAGGTTTTGGAGACCCTCCTTCCCTCAGCTCTTTGAGAGACATGGCTCACCCCTTGCTGACCTCTGCCTGATACGAAGCCTGCAAGGTGAAGAAGCTTGTGACCTCTCCCACCACATCTTGTAGTCAGCTTGGTTTGAATGTAAAGGGCTAATCAACACCAAATTCTTTTTCTTCCAAATGCTAGGGCTGGGATTATTTCTGTCATGGCAAGCTGTTTGTAAAATATACTGCTCCATAACTGCATTTGTAGCAGATTGCTGGAGCTTTGAACGGCATAACATTTTATAAAATGCAGGCCAATAACAAACAAATGGCAGTGCAATTTTCTTCTTGCAAAAACAGGCGTTGATTTTACTTATCAGTGCAAAGAAAATTGATGTCATCACTTAGAAATACCTCCCTATTTTCATTTCAGATCTCTGAGAATGGCCGAGAGAAAGCTGGAGATGCAAGATAGACCACAGTGATCAAAGTGGAGAAATACGTTCACCCCTGATACATGAGAGCATGATGAGGATAGCCCGTGTGCTACCAAGTATTTTGAATCCTATGAGACTTGCTATTTTATCCATCATAAAGAAGGACTGACCACCTGCTGCACAGTGAGCATGAGAGATGGAGACAGAAACTAAACCTGAAACTTCCTCTGCTTTTAGCTGTGCATGCCAGGTTTCACTGTAGGCAGAGGTAATGGTTATTTAGTTATTAGTATTCATTATTAGTAACTGCAACTGTATATAACTCTTCCTTAAGCCAATTTCACGGTAACCAGCGCAGGGACTCACTTAATGGAGGAGTTCAGACTGCAGAGACAGTAACACTCCTTCTAGTCCTCAATTGTGGCTCACATCAGTGGTTAGACCTTAGATGGGTCCTCTAGACTCCACTATAGATGTACTCCCCTCTGTCAGTCTCAAGCCATTTCCCCTTGTCCGCTACACAGTCTCACCAGCTAGTATGGAGTGACCTGCACTGGCCCATTAGCTTAGTGCCAGGACCTCGCCTTCTCCTTCATGAATATGTGAACATGATGTTTTAGTCCTATTTAATGCCAAATTAGTCAAGAACAAAAAGTAGATGAGAACAAAAGCATCTCCATTAAGAAGTGTTAACTGTTATTTGTTAGAGCACACACTAAGACTTAAGACTAGTCACTAGAGTAAACCAGCTCCATTGCTCCACCAGAACAAGCTTTACTATAGCTCTAAACACAGGGTTAATGATGCTTAGTCTTTGGACAGCTATCACAGAAGCAGAAATGCTTAGAAATTGTTCTAAGGGAGATCCACAGGGTGCGAAATACACTGTATTTTGGTTAATTAGTTAATGTTGTATAGCATTTTCTGGAGAAATTAAGTGCCAAGAATGATCATTATTATCAACAGCCTTTTCTTTCTTCAAACCCTTGCCAATAATGCTTTCAGGTTGTTTTCAGGGCTAAATAAAGCACTTTGGTAGCGCTGCTAGGCAAATGTTAAGCACAGCCAAACAACCTTACTTTTCAGCTCAGTCCTTCCAGATTTGGGTTGATTTTACCTGTGCTTTGTTTTACAGCTGGCTCCCTTCTGGTTTTAAAGAGCAGTTGAAGCCCTCTTCACAGCTAATGACCTTTCCCTGAACTGCCCACATCTCAGATAGTTGAAAGACATTTAATTAATTGGACTTCAACAATGTGCAAGAGTGAAAACAGAGCTGGAATGCAAGAACAAGCACAAAACTAGACACAAAGGAAAGAGGGATGGAGTATTGACTGACATTACTGAAGATAAACATGGTCTCTTTCTTAGAGAAGAGATTGGTTTGGGTTTTTTTTTTCCATAACATGATGCACAGCACCTCTTCTTTGTGTGCTTGATTAAGAGCTTCATGAAAAAATACCTGTTAAGGCAGAGGAGACTCAGCATGAGATTGGTTACTACAGAGGGGACCTACTTCTAGTAAATGTCAACATACCTGAGCTGTTAACAGAGGAACATACAAGAAGTAGGAAAAAATCTGATGAAGTTTCTTATGGCTCAAGCTTAGAAATGTTTATTTCATATTTTGTTTCATGCAATACTGTGGTCCAAAAATAAAAATTCTGGTGAGGGAGAATGTGTTTTAGTAGCTGACAAGAATCAGGAGGATAAAGATGATTTTGAGAAATACAGCCTAAGAAATAAGTTTAATTGTATGCTGCAGCCCAAAGAGGAAAGTGACACACTTAGAAACTGCTAACAAAGTTTTCTACTTTAATTAAGATTATCAACTAATGGAAATTCATAGAAAAGAGAAAGACATGAACATCACAAAAGCATCAATGAGCAAGTAAGTATAAGTTACCTTTGTGACATTTCTTTTAAGGATATTTCTAGCCTTCAAATCACTTAGAATGTATGAAAATGCGACTCTCCATGTCTTATACATCAGAATATCTTTTTTTGGGTATCTCATTATCTTCTTGGTGCCTCATCCCTGTGTCACAACCTTTATATGCTGGTTGGGTACTTAATACATCCTTCCCTTTGTGATCTTCCATTTGGAAATTGGAATGAATAAATATCCTGTTAAGCAACTGAAGGGAGAGAAATGAGAAAAATGGGAGAAGATGGAAGAAAAGAAAATGGAAGAGGAGAGAGTAGCTAGGAGACCAGGTCTGCATTTTCACTCAGTTTCTGTGAATCACATAAGAGTGATTCAAAAGAGTGAATGGCTCAAACAAGAGCAGGGCACCACATTGTCATCTTGCCTTCCTGAGAGCTGTGCATGTGAAATGCTTTCTCTCGCTGTGAGCTTGGAGGGTTAAGAGTGCTTTGAATTTTGCTTACAGAAGGGATTTGAGTGTATTTATTTATCACATTCCTCATCAGCTACCTTGTTCTGAATGTTGTAAAAAAAAAAAGGCAGTACTTGCTGTTCTGGTGAATAAAATCCACTGGAATGTATTTTTAAAGCTGCCCCTACAGCCTGTCAAGCACCTGTCCAGGTCATCATAAATATGCACTAACAGAATTGAAGTGCCCAGTTGTTGTGGTTTAAGCCCAGTTGGCAACTTAGCCAAGCAGGCCTCGCTCACTCCCGGCTCCCGGAGGCATGGGGAGGAGAATCGAAAGAACGTAACTCCCACGGGTTGAGATAAGAGCAGTCCAGTAACTGAGGTATAACACAAACCACTGCTGCTGCCACCAGTAACAATAATGACAAGGGAAATAACAAGGGAAGAGAACACAACCGCTCACCACCCGTGACCGATACCCAGCCCAACTTGAGAAGTGATCTAACCCTTCCGGGTAACTGCTCCCAGTTTATATAGTGGGCATGACGTGCTGTGGTATGGAATACCTCTTT
>JANRGW010035443.1:3148-23016 GCA_024733675.1 Psilopsiagon aymara
GGCAGAAACTCAGCACAGAATCTGCACCCTTGATTTTTAATTAGGAAATTTTGAAAGCAAAAAAATCTTTATTATTCCAAAAAGGAGTTTCCTACTCCAAGCTACACAAACTGATAAAAGAATTGATCATTTTATGTTGATGATAACAGTAGGTAAAATATTTAGATATTAGCCTGTTTTCAGTGTGGTACCTGTGGTAACACTAACAAGAGCTTTGCTGCCCAACCAGCAGCACCTCAGTACACAACATTTGCAGGACAAAAGCAATCCTGATGATAACATTAAACCTCTGTTTTCAACTGGTAGACTCTCCCCATAACAAACACATAAAGTACCTTCAAACACCACCTAGTTAATCTTTGATACCACAAGGTGGGCAAGCATAGCAGCAGCAGGATTCAAGAAACCTGGTTTCCTCAAGCAATATGTATTGGGTCTAGTAAATTCATAGCACAGCCTTTGCATGAGAGCAGAAGGATGGGAGGCAAGGCACAAATCTGGTCATCATTCAGTGACTTTTCATGTTTTAGAGAGTTTAATAGTGCTAAGATCTCTAACTCAGATTCAGCAGAAAAGCGTCAACACAGCAAAAATTGTCGAGGTGACAAGGAAGGTGGAAAGGCAGAAAAAGAGGGAAAGATGGCACACCTGGAATAAGCTAGGCTAAAATTAAATGTCTAATCATTCTGCCTTACCTAAAATAGTTTGAAAAACCCCGAGTTTCAGGTAGCAAGAAGCATTTTATCTGTGAAAATGAAGCCAATTCAAAACACTTCAAGAGGCTCCAAATGAAGAACAAAGACTGACATTACTCTGGGGGAAGGCACTGAACCTTTCAGCATTTGATGGAGAGCAGGTTAACAGCTGGTTTTCTAGAGGCAGCACTGTAAGCAGACAGATGCCACTCGGGGCTTCAAGCAGCAGCGGGAGAACAAGTCTGCAAAGCAACTACCACCATTTTTAAGACTGTATTTAACCAGTCTTGCACAGGATTAGGCAAGACAGCAGTTAAAATATGCCAGTTACTTTCCACAAACCCATTTTCTGCTGAAACCGAAGCAGCTACCACAGGGTTAGAACAGGAGTTCAGGCAAAACTCTGTGATGCTGAATCAGCTACAGACTTGTGACCAACAGCATCTTCAACACTGGCCTTGAAAATCAGAATCTGCTTCAAAAGCAAACACCCTCCGTCATCTGCCTGGCTCCAGTGAGGATATTTCCACATTTATTCAGATTTCTCCATGATACGAGTTTCAGGGCATATGTAAGCAGAGAAGGAGGCAAAGAACAGTGATAGTGAGGAAGGAGGTGAGATGGTGCTTTAAACTAAAGGCAGGGGCATCGTCTCCAGCACACAGATACATGTGCATACTTCTGCTTCATACTCACGTGCATTTTGTGTATGCGTTATAAATCCAAGTAAAAGATGCTCTGAGCATCTGGGCTTAGATCAGTTTTTCATTCACCTCAACTTCATGAACACTTTAAAATAGATGAAAACAAAAGCAGCATACTCAGAGTAAGATGAACTTATTACTAAGGAGAATCTGGAAGCATGGATGCAGAGTACAAAGACATCTGAAAGAATATTGCCTCCTTTTTCATACAATAATTAAATATTAACTCTGCCCCCATGATACTGTTTGCACATGAGCATACCAGCTGTATACATGGGCCTGTTGTTCCTCACATACATCTCCAACACTAAGATCTTTTACTTCTGTCATCACCAGAGCCCTGATTCTTCCCAACTCTGCCTGAAAGATCCAGACACATTCAGCTCACACCTGCAACACTTACTGGAGCTGCGCACTCAGAGAGATCGGGAGATCTGATCCCACCAAGGACTCCAAAAGGTTCGTTCTGATCGAGCATCTTTTCCAGTTGCTGTTTATTATTCTTATGCAAAAATGAAGATACTGAAAAGGTTCATTTCCAACACTTCTGCAGCCTCACACTGCCAGGCTAGTTCACAAAGGCTATGTCTACGGCATCTGTTTAGTGGCTACTAATTTAGTTAGTGCCCAATTCAACAGATAAGTGTTCTTTCCAACCTCTCTCCCCGATATATATACTAAGTGGAACACAGGCTACATTCTGTACTTACAACTGAGGAAAGAAGATATAATGCACATGAAGTCAGAGCTGGGAAAACCTTGTGTACTATAAAAGCAACTATAATACCTAATGTATATAGCCCTCTAAGGAGAAGTTATCAACTTAGGCACATAATTACAACAAAACAGGCAAAGAAAAGCAAAAAATCAGTCCCCATAGCTAGCATCAGTCCAACAAGAAAAAGAAAATGAGCAATACAGACCTTGAGAGGCCAGCTACAGGCTTTCTGATGTATGATACAAAGGCATCAATTGACCATGCATCCATCAGCACATCATGCACAACCCAAAGACAATATAAGGAACCATCAAAAAGCACCAGGGAATTGGCATGGCAAAAAGGAAATGAGCCCTCACAGCCTGCATTAGCCACTGCCACATTGCTGAATAATACATCACCTCAGAAGTACTTGGTAGGGTGATAACTAATCAGCATTATCAAAACAATGCAGCAATTCTTCTGGTCTCTTCATTAGGCTTGCAAAAAAATCCATATGGTACTTTCCTGTGTAAAGAGGGGTATTGCCCTGGGAGTTTGGAAGCCATGATTTGCATGAGCCAAAACCAAGCTTGGCTTCATTGATGAATGTCTATCTTGGTGGGAGATTTGAACTCCGTATTCTCAGGGAAGGAGAAGAGCCATGTGTCCCCCAAGCCCCCATTTCAAGTAACAGTTCGAAAGTAGGAATTTCTACCCCTCTATGGTTTCACATATTCAGCAGATTATTCAATTGAAAACACATCAAGTCGTCCTTATCCCAGTACTGTAACCATGACTTAACTTTTGAAAAACAGGCCTCAGCCTATTGAATGCCACCAAACATGTACCTTATCCTTTAACTCAAATACATTTTGCATGACCTTACATGAATTGCTTAGATAAAAGCCTTTTTTCTTCTACTTTTGTTATTTTAAAGTGCAGATGCATTTGAGTCATTTTCCCCTTTTGTTTCATATCCTTAAGATCCACAGCTTCAAAGACAAAATGTCAGCATGCAGTCGATTTATGACTGAATTCTTGAAGAGCCACTGAAGAATTACCTTGTCAATCACCCCAAGGACTCTGAAGGCCTTCAGTTCCTCGGCAGGGCTCCTTAGGTTCCAAGAGGGCCTTGAACTTAGTGATCCTGGAGGCTAATGGAAGATATCAAAGATGATACATCAATCAGGGTGGTACTTGAAGGAAGACTGCCTGCTGAAGCAAATGCCAGGCCGAAGGAAACTAAATTTATCATAAATCAGAGAGAGTGAAGATGAAAGGAGAAGTTTTCTGTTTGTCCTTAGTGGAAGGGAAAAAAAAATAACTTGCAAGTAAATAAAAATCATTGAGATAACATTGAAAACCAAAATTTTCAAAGAAAATATAATGAATTTTTCTATTTTCTATGCTTAATGGAACCTGGCAATTGATTACTCAGTTCTTACCCATCACAATAATCACTCAAAGCCTTACAGGTATTCTGGACACAAAATAATTCAGAGATCACTGAGGAGAAAGCAAATTAGAGGCTTATTAAGCCTGAAGAACATAAAATAGAGAATTACAAACAGGGGTCTCGTCCTCTCTGGTGAGCTTTCTGAAATCCTTTTAATAACAAGGTGCACAACACAAATAAATCCTCAAATTGCCTTAGAAGAAAGATCTACCTACGTATCATTCATCTAGAAATTAACACCATAGCAAGAGAATTGGCAGGAGCTAACTATTCATAGATTCTTGTCTGTGCTATGTTTTGTAGCTACTCAGGGCAAACTCAAAGCCTGCATGTCAGAGAGGGGAACATTGCAACTGGAAGTCTTCTTGGGACAAAGATCAACCTCTTAAGCATCACTCTACCTCTGGCACATTAACAAACATTTTCAGGAGAACTCATTAGATTTTCCTCTAAACACCCAACATGCGACTTCTACCAGAACCACAGACCCGGATCTCTTCCTCAGAAATAAAGTAAATTCATTTCCAGAGTTGCTGAATGACAAACTCCTTTTAATCATAACCTGGCCTTCCCAGAACACTGCTGTGGCACAAAGGTGAAGTACGTTTACTTTTACTAAGAAGTAAAAGTTGTTTATCTAATTTGTCAGCATCCTGTAGTAATATTTAATATGTCACAAAGGAAAGCTGCTGGTAAGCAATTATGCTGTGGATGAAATGCCTGAGTACCAAAGATCAAGAAATTTTTCCTTATGATCAGAAAGTCCCAGAAAAACCGAAGATCCTGAACTAGGATAATTCCCTTTGCTTCCCCACAAGGTTTTCCCCTCCAGCATCTTTACTGTGCTACCCCCAAAGACCAGAGCACCTCTTCAAATCCCACCCCAGAACTGGTTCTGCTTCATGTTGCCGGTCAACCACCTTTTCTCTTTCCAAATTCTTTCTCCAAATCAACATTTATTTAAGCATTGGCCACAAAATCCCAAAGAAAGGGTCATGAACACACATTCAAAAAGCACAGAAGAAGTGTGTTTTTGTGTTCACTGACTGGGCTCAATGTTTAAAAGAGATTATTATTTATCTTCATTTGTCTGTTTTGTCACATAAACACTGCCAAGCAAGAGTACCAGCAGCAGTTATGATAAAAGCACCCAGATTCTACATACCTGAAGGTTTTAGCATGAAGAAACAACTAAAAGCCTCTAAATGAACTTTTTCCTCCAAATCTAATTTAGGTTCCACATTCTAGCAAGCTGCTGGAAGGTCAAGGGAGTTCTTTTGTTGGGTTGCATTTTGAGTGTGCACAATTCTTCTGCAGTAATGAGATATTTGCTTTGAAACAAGAAGTTGTGCTAACACAGCTTATCCATGGCAAGATTTCAAAAGGATTCCAAGGGATATACTTAATGAAAGAGACATTTCCAACTCCTCCTGACTGCTATACAATATTTCCACTTTTGTCTACATGTGATTGATTACCTTTTAGAACCGTTCCTCAGTAATCAAGCTTTTAAAGTTTTCTCTTATGCATAAGATTTCAACCATGAATGAAGTTTCTATGTTTCTACAGAAGTTAACTACTACTTAACTATTAAGTTAACGAGTTAACTAGTTAACTAATCTAATAATTCTACAGAATCAGATTTCTTCACCCATCGTGCCTGAAGAGCCCCACAAAAACCCAGTGTATGTACCTATTGCATCCTTCTCTAAAATAACACCAATGATGGCACACAGTCAGCAACACTGTGTACACACACTTCATTTATGCACTATACAGACACTTCTTACCTTAAAGCACTTTACAGTCACATCCACAGCTCCCAGTGGCTTCCCCATTTTTATCAGTTTCAGGCTATTTTTTGCCCTTTACAGTATTCTGGTTTCACTGTTGCAAAGTTTAATAGTAGAGGCCAGTGCTGGGGAGGCATCACATTCTGTTGTGAAGCAAGCACGCTCTAAATGCCCAATTTCCAGCAGTTGAGCACTCTATGAAGTCTCCTGCTCCTCTGAATAGAGTAAAACTCCAAGCTCAGCATCCAGCCATCAGTAATAAAGAAAAACTAGCTCTCTCATCAAAAATAGAGGAACAGAATAAAATAATACATGAAGGAGTAACAAAGTCAAAAGTTCTCTTTGCCTTTAAAAATAAGGCATTTATATTCTAAAGAAAGTGGCAAGCCACCTCTGATGGCAAGTGGCCATCAGCAACTTGTCCAAATGCTCAGCATGCTGCTCAGGCATCCCAGCATCTTCTCTCCTGTGCCTAGATCCTCTGTGTTTTGAAACCATTCCCAGACTACATTCTGAGCAGCACAGCTGGAGTTACCTGGCTTGGAATTGGCACCACCAGCTCCTTCCCCACCACCACTTTTTGGCTAGTGTGTGCTAATTTCAGCTAGAAAGGGATGATGCTGATTGTGGTACTGGCCTTTTCAAAGACTCAGCAGCTTGTGGCCTCCACTTGCCTTTGGAAGGCTCTCGTTTTGCAAGCTACACAATGAAACATGGCAACAGCTCCTGTCTCAGCTTTGGCATCACTGCCAACAGTTGTAAGAGCAGGGGGAAAAAGAAGTACACCATGAACCAAGCAAGAGGAAAAGCCTCTTATGCTAAACTCATTTAGGGCAAGAGCACTATCCCTAGCTCAGTGACACAACCACCATTTGACAGAAAACGATGCTACTGCTGACGTTGCCACCTTTGACAGCAGTTACCACAGAAGCTCAGGATACAAAAAGGGCACAAACCCATGCATTATAAAAATACAAAGCCAAAACAGACCCAAAGCCTGTACACGTAGCCTAGCAGCTGACAGCTTTGTGAGACTGCAGCTTTCCAACTGCCATTCCAGTGAGACACAAAGGCTGCGCTGTAGCTCGCACTCAGGCTTGTAGGTGGCTCCCCAGAGCTGTTACTGAAGGGGCAGAGGAGAAAACACACCTTCTGTGTTTGCAAAATGGCCTGCTACTGCTGCTGCACAGCATACTTGAGTGCTTGTCGTTCAGAAAGCCCTTGAGGTAGCCGTGCTGTGCCGAAGGAGGAAGAGGAGGACAGCTTTTGCTGCAGCTTGTTTTTCCAGAAGGTCTACATGGCTGTTTACAACCTTCAGAAGCTGTCTCCGCACCTCCTACGGGTCACAGCAAGGCTTTTCTCAATGCTTACA
Organism: Psilopsiagon aymara; assembly: GCA_024733675.1. Classification (NCBI taxonomy): domain Eukaryota; kingdom Metazoa; phylum Chordata; class Aves; order Psittaciformes; family Psittacidae; genus Psilopsiagon; species Psilopsiagon aymara. Next base: position 9,869 of record JANRGW010035443.1, read on the forward strand.
AGACCCTGTCAAGTGAATTCCCAGTTCATGGTCAGTCATAGTTGCGTCAACTCCCTGTGCTTCTTTTCAGCCTTAAGAAATCTTCTATCCATCCATAAGCCCTCTGCCCATAACCTTTTTTCAACAGTGCCAAGAGTTCTCCAAACACCTCCTCTTGTGCTCCTCTCTTCAGCACTCAGACTTGCCAGCAGCAGGGTAGTTACTAAGGATGCTATCCTTGAGGATTACACTGTTGGCTTTTGTTGAGGGAAGGCAAGTAACAAACTACTATTGTTTGTTGTTTGGTTTCCATGGCATCAAAGATAATTTTTTGCTTCTCAGCTCTGAAATGCCAGGCCTTTGCCTCTAGGGAAAACTGGTTTTCAAAGCAAAGGGCCTGGCATTTCAAGCTGGGGGGGAACGGCTTGCTTCCTTCTGCCCTGGGCTCCTAGAGAAAATCCACCATGCTTTACCTTTGTGTGGTGTTCAGATAGCAAATGGGTGGTTTGGGGTGCATTCAGCAGGCACAGTCTTTGGAGACTGCTGCACATGGCTCAGCACCCAACTGGTAGCCCAAGACTTTGGGATACGTGAGAGGCTGAAGGGCGCAGGAAGATAATTGAACCTGCACATCTGAGCTTATCTCTTCCCTCGCTGGATATTTCTCATTCTGGTGGATGAGGAAGAATTAAAATGTCATGTCTAACAACAACAGGTAAGCTTGGTTTTGATGCTGATCACAGTGATTGCTCCTTGTAAGGGTGCAATAGGAAACACACAGCCATCTACACCAGACATGGCTGACAAAGCACTTCTGCCTTGTAGCATCAGGTCATAAACAAAAACACTTTGCCTTAAATTCCTACGATTGTTTACAACAAAAAGGTCGTACTCTCAAGGTGTAGTCTCAGCAATCCCACTGCCCACGATGTTCCCTGCACTGAGCTATGCTTTCCATAACAAAACCACACTCTGCCAATGTAATATTGCCACAGGTACAGCTAAAGAACAGGATTTGTCTTTCATTTTCTCACAGACCAAATTCAGTTTTACATTCAAACAGTGCTGGTCTACTTGGTATAGCAGCACTTGATCATGCTTCTAGGACAGACATCCTATGCATGCAGTGGTTCTTCTCAAAGACTTCAGTATGTCTCCAGAAACATTCATGAGAAACCTCTTTGCAGATCCATGTGGACAAAGAAGGCACTGTACAGTGTTATTTAAAACACTGGCACACATATCCTGCCCAAGCACCAGCATCTGAAGAGATGGTATCAGTCAGCATGACCTACAGCAGTGCCACAGGAGGCGGCAACAAACCAGCCTCGTCCCAGCATGACCAATGGCACGTAAATGGCAGTCAGAGAGACATCAAGCTGGTGTGAAGCAACAGTACGAAGAGGTAAACACACCTGTACACTATAGACTGATTCCTTTAGGAGAAGGACACAAAACGTCTGCATGTTTCCATCAGTATCTCCAAAGAATCACGCTATATATAGATGCAGGTCATTTCAGCTCATTTATCACTGTCTGCAAGGGATGGAATAATGCATGCAAACTCCAATATACACTCATCTGGGGCAGTAAAAAGGATAAACACTAAGATGCAAGAATTCAAATCTGCTCAGCACCAGTGTGCAGGAAGAGTCACACTCCCCACTTGCCTCAAGATACTAAACCGAAGAGCAGAGCATGCCAATCCTTAGTGGTTCCTACCACTACCCTTACAACAACTTTGGAGGTAGAGTCCTTTTCCCAATGCACTTTCAGCTGTCAACTTGGAGACAAACTGTTCCTCACCACCACTATCATGAACCCAGAAGCATCATCTGCCCTTGATGCCAGCAAATTCCAAAGCTCTACAATAAAAGTCAATTATCAAGAGCAAAGAAAGGATATTAAAATACACAAACAGACTTAATAAAGCAAAGCCAAATGTGGCAACATGGTGGGGTTTTGTGAAAAGAATAAGCCATGTGCACCATTTTGCTTGTGCAGTCAGGTTTGCCCTAACTTGTCAGTTTTGAGGTTTAACACAGAAGGAGATTGGTTTTGTATTCTCACCACCTTTTTTTTTTTTTCCTTGTCTTATCCCGATTAATCCTGCTTTCCTTTGGGTCTCCAAAGAAGGCATATGACTTATTCAGCCCAGCATAAAAGAGGAAATACTTTACCTCTCAAGTTCATATACAAAACTACAACCCATTTCTTCCTCCTTCCCAACCACAATTCATTTTTAAACTCATAAAAAGGCAAAAATAGGTTGTTCACTTTTTTTTATCTTGTTCTGCAGTTTCCAAACACACTGAGGTTTTCATTCAATACAGATTCTTCCCCATTTTCAGGGGTGTTTGACCCAAAGAAAGACTACCTAGTAGGAGTTCGTATCAGTCCAAAACACTAAATTGTTCAAAGTACACTTCATAGCAGCAGCAAGACTCCAAATGTCACAAAATATATCCCATTTGGAACATCCTCAAAACTGTACTTGTGGGCTTGCAACATTAAAAAGCTACCCTTCAAAATCACTGTCTTTGCTTTTTTCATTTACTTATTAGGGAGCTGAGTTTTAGAAGGCTTCCCATTTCTGCAGCAGTGGTCTCCTTAAAGCATTTTTAGATCTGTGCAAAATAAGAAGCAATAATCTTATGCCCCCTTTGTCCTCACTTGATATAAATGTAGAGAGACAGGGAGTTGGTGACTTTCATATTTACTACAATAGGGCGGTCACTGACAAGCACACACAGTTTAGCATGACTGCAGTAAAAGTCTAAAGAACAGATAAGTCCCAAAGGAACTGTTTGGGGAAGGGCAAAGTAGAAATTTATTGAGGGTATCTTGGAACAAGCTTTGTTTGTCTTTTGTACAAGTACAGATAAGGGTGTTTCTACTTAAGAAGAGAGGAATTACTGCAGAAACTCCTCAAAAAAAGCAAGAAACAGCTAATCACTTCAGGATATCCAAGAGAGACATTTGAAGGGATCTGGAAGAACATTTTCTCCATTAAGTTCTTATTTTGAGGGAAATTCATCTCATCTCCCCTTGCCGTGTGCCTGACTCATATCTGATACACACTGTTATATCCCAGGCTAAAGAAGCCAACAGCCTTCTTGCTCCATATAGAACTGAGCAATATATCAAGGGAAAGTCAAAAGCAGCGTTATGTTCTAAGTGTAGACTTTTGCTTTACCTTTAAATTCTATAGCATGATTAAAAGTGTTCACATCATCATGTGCTTACATCATTTACATTACATAAGCTGTGAGTAGAGGAAAGCATGCAAAAAAACCAGGCCTGTATTAAATGAAGCACTCAATGCTATGAAATGCAAACAAGAAGAATCAGAGAAGAATGGCAACTTAACAGAATAACATCAAACCACTCCTCTGGTTTCCTGAAAGAGAAATTCTAGACACTGTGAACCTCAAGCTCATATTTGTTTTCCTAAATGACAGGACAAAAAAAAAATTACATGAAATTCTGGTCAGAAAAAAAAGAAACTGAAGCCTACCATAGAAACAGATGGATCTTCTGAGGGTTTATGGTAGAAGCTGGAAATCTGTTCAGCACGCATAAGGTATTCTGCAGTCTTCCTTTTCACTGCTTCACGACGAGTTGGACTTGATTCACCTCAATGGGGGAAAAGAGAGAGGCACTAAGTAATCAAAGCACACAACTGCTTTGATTCTACCTTTTTGGTATGCTTTGGGTTATGCCTAATCCAACCTACAGACAGATGTTCTTACAAAAAGCAAATACTATGATATCAGAGTTCTACAAAACTAACAATTTAAACCTTGTTATAGACCAAGATAAACAGTCTTACCTCAGTTTTCTGTGTATATATTTCTATGGTAACAAAAGTGAGACCCCTGATCCAAACATTATACTCCAAAAAAAAAACTCAATTAGAGAAGATATAAGACATTTGCAAGAAAACAATAAAGAAACTGCGGGTTTTTCCTGCTGTTTCTAATATAGGCTTTCCTAAATATAAAGGAAAGCCAGAAATGCTGTTAATAGGCAGAAGCCAACAGGAGAGACACCAAGAAATCTTGCTCACAGCTTTCCAAAGCTAGCTGATCCTTGACTGTTGGCTTGGGACAACACAGGAAGAAGCACTTACACCAACTACTTCACTTCCCAGATGGCTGAACCACCACTGCGCTATGTCCACTCTACCCAGCCTCTTGCAAGCCGTGAGAATGATCCCATGACCCTGCACAAATGCCATCTTCACTCTAAAACTTAAGAGTTTATCATGAGCAGTATATTGTTATAACAGACTCAATTTGTGATGACAACATAACAGTCCACCACCAAGCAAAGATAAGACTGTGAGTCACAACTGTTACAACAGAGAACTGACATTACTATGCTGAAAAATAGGTAGAGACAACTGTCCCAGAAGAAATCTGAATGATAGCAGTCTCTTCCAGCTCTGAGGCCATCCAAGACCTCAGAAACACAGCCTTGGCCGTGATGGGCTTCTGCATCAACAGGTACAAGCCACCACCTCTCACAAACCAATGCTCTAAGAGGGCAAGGAACTGCAAGGATATCTGCCTAACAGACAACATGAAAGGCAAGGCAAGGAACAGGAGAGGTAATAAACTAAGCACACAAATACACAAACCCTAACCAAGAGCAGATAACAGACAATAACAAAGACTAGAACTCATAAGATACTGATCAATGGGCCATGAAAGGAACCTCTGAGCGTAACCTTGAAGAAGTTCAACCAGAAACTTGGTAACTGATAAGGAAAAAAACAGGATTATTGTAGGTTATCAAGAATAAGTCCCATAAAAAAGAGCAAACTTATTATGGGATGTCTGAGGGAGACCTTACTGCGTAAATGCTTGCATGCAAAAGTTATTGTGGAAGGTTTAGGGGGATGGGGGGGATTGTGGCAATGCGGAAGGCTTTGTGAGATGTTTAAGAGTAGGATTAAAGGTAAGGAAAAGGAAAGGATCAAGGTGGAGCACAAACATGAGAAAGCAGAGGTGAGAATTTCATGGGTTGTTTGTGTATAAGCAGGCTGCTGATTGCTTGCCTGACTGAGGCCCAACACCTGACCACCACTCTCTGCCTTACCTTCTTATGAAACTCTGTTCCACGCTATTGTGTGCTCGTTATTCTCTGTGTATAAGATATACCAACAAAATTCAAGCTAGATAAGCAGGTAAGTTACAGAAAAATGCCTGAGAGCTGGACCATGGACCTCTGGCACAGCCACCAGAGACACCTGAACAGAGGGTCTTTCCCTGCCCAGCAGCAGGTCTAAAGAAGTCGGCCATTCACATAGCCTGTGGTTATGCCAGCATCTGCAAAGGCAAGATGCTTCTGCCTGTCTCAATGTGTGGTCAGCGATGTCCATACAGAGTATATATGCGCACAGGCAAGCTCGTCTTACAAATTTGCACTCAGCTTCACCACCGGTAGGACACAAAGGATAGGGATAAGCTGCAGCCACATCTCTCTGGTACCTCAGGGCAGGAGTCACCACTCTGACCCTTCAGTCAGGCAGATCTGGCTAGCTCTAACACGAGCTCCCTCATAAAGGAGAAGGAGCAAGTTGTCTTGTTGTTCCATTCGCTAGACGGCAAAGAGCAATGAAAAACTAAGTACAAGGTCTCTTCAGAAAGCTAACAGAGTTGCTCTGCTCTAGGAACTGCTATTTTCCCCCTGCCCCATACAAGGGCAAACGATTCATCACTCTTGCTTTAGACAGTCCTTAGACTCAGACTGTGAAGAAGGCAGAGGCTCTTCTTCACTTTATGTTGCCACAGTCTACTACCAGTCATTTTGGCCCCGCTATAAAGACTCCTCCTCCCTTTCATACTGTGACTACAAATTACCTAAACACACAGAATCATCACACAGACTCCACCAAAAATGAATACAAGAGACTTACAATCTACCGCACGCTCTCCTGTAAATGACTTATTGTAAACCTTAATACCTACCTCACAGCAGCAGGGAAAAGTGACTGTCACTTGCTTGGACAGAGACATAACACCCTGCCCTGCAAAAACCTTTGGTTTGGGAAAAAAGCTGGACAGCCATAAATTCAGTGCACTTTCACCATACAATATTATGGGTATTTCTCAGTAATTTCTCTCATTCTAAAGACAGAGGGGACTTTGTACCAGGTCCAGCATCTCTAATAGCAGGCTCCACTTGGTAGAAGTCCTCTGGTAAAACCCCCCTAGGTAAGCCTGCCAGCTTTATTCCCATCTAGGAGGAAACAAAAACACTCCATTGTTTGAACGTGGATTTCACTTGACCAGAAGACAAGAAATACACGGTGTTTCATAAGCGTTGTAATTTCTTAAACCATGACTAACACTCTTGCCTTCATCTCTTCACTTCATCCTGCAGCACCATAAAACTCCCTTATACCAATCCACTGGTGGTGGCCCACTTTCTCTTAGACACATGAAGTGGCAGGCACTCAGAGAAAACAAGTCACCTGCACAGCAACAATAAACTATTGAGCCAGCATTTCCTTCAAGCAGACTGGTAGAAAACTGCTAGGTTAGTGTCTAAAGCTATCATAAAAGTCAAGCTTACTGCTTAATTGTTAGTTATGTGTATTTAGTTTGGATCTTTATTGCTCTTTTTCAATGCTTCAGTAATTTTACAGTGATTAATGCAAACAAGCCAGGATGCCCCCTTCGAGCTATCTTTATTCTCTCTTTCACATTCATTTCAGCTTGCCTTCTACTTTTCCTTCCTAATTTGTTAATAAACACTTACAAACTGTTCACTTCTTAAAATCTTCAGCCATAAAAGAGGGTATGGATTCACAAAGCAATATTTATCAGCAAGTTCTTGCTGTGAATAAGATCATTGACAGTTCAGTCCCTGAATGCTTTAACTGGTGGGTGTTGGAGAACTGGATCTATGGAAGGAAGATTTCTTTCTATTTTTTGTGTTAGTTTAACCAAGAAAATGTAAAAAGCTACATTCCAATACAAAGTCACATTTAAACAGCCAGTATCTCAAAAATCTGTGATACAGAATATGACTTCAAACATAAATGTTACTTAAAAAGCCTTAAACACAGGGCGATGAGTAATAATAAGGGCCCATTAAACTAAAAATAATCTTTAGTATTTATGCCAAATTTCAGGTCATGGAGCTCTTCGCTTCAAATAAATCACTGAAACACAGCACTAGAACAAATCCTTCTATTTGACAGATGTTAATGCTCTGACACAGACTTTATGCCTTTTTTTTTTCTAATGCAATATTACATTTTGCTCCAGAATAAGGTTTTTAGTTACACAAAATGTGTACTCGGAAGAATCAGCTAATTTATTCCTAGTTAAGAACTTTTGATTTAGACACTGTGTGAGCATATTGAGCTCCTCTTTCTATTCTGTGGTTAGCCCACGACAATCTAAAGAGGTATCTCTAATTACAATTTAAACTTGAAAGGCATTTTTCTTTAAATGGCAGCAAACAGGAAATGTTTAAACTATGCCAAAGCCTTTGATGAATCTTTACAACTGCTCATAAAAGATCATCCTGCTTAAAATAATATTGATTTTTCATTTCTTTGCTCAGATACTACAAGATCTACGTTTCATCTGATCAGGATCAAAGCGTCTCCCCTCTCCTGATCACGGGGATTAAATCAGCAATGTCATTTTACACGTTTAAAAACTACACTGCTAAAGCAAGATATGAAAGTGAAGCGAGGATGATCATAGAGACCTTAGAATAAAACCCCCTCAAGATTCCCTGTCTCTCTCCCTCTGCATTTGCTAGGAAGCAGCTGTGCCTCACACAGCTTCACATGAATGAAAATATTAAGGCGAGAAACCACCCACTTAGTTTATTTTCCATATGACTTTCCTGTAATTATTTTGTAAACTGTTCACACAACAATATATAAAAACATCTGCAAAAACAGGTAATTAATGTGTCAAGCCAAACTAATGCATTTTTTATGGTGTCCATGCTTCGTCAACTGTAATTATAACTCTTTTTAAGCAAATGATGATGTGTTTGTTGCAACGTGCAAGTGGTTATTTTAGATGCTCTGTTTACTATTACTGCAAACAGAGTATAAAAAAACCTCTGCAGCTACTTTGTCACAGACAGCATCCTTCATCCACACAAGCAGGCTGCTCCCTCATTTTCCAAAGGCTTTTGCTTAGTTCAAAGTAATAAAAGTACCTTTAAACGAAAATTGGCTTTGGAAAGGCTGACCAGGCCACCCACTGACCAAAGTAACAGTAGCCAGGACATTAGGAGAGCAGCCAACAACCTAAAATTTGCTCTTTCATTTTCATTGCTAAAGACGGCTCAGCTACAATATATATACAACACCAAACACTCCTAACAACACTCAAATGATCTGGAGGCTCTGATAGAGAACCACAAATATCAGAATGATCGTGCCAGGGAGTTCATCTGCGACTTGTTTTTCATCAACCACTGATTTGAAGGAGAACTGCAGAGAAGCATCAGAAGGGGCTTCTGCTCACACCTCAGAGCATCTCAGAAGAGTACATATCTTTGAGAGATTAGCTTACTCAGTGCTGAAGTGTTCTGCTCAGTTAAGTATTTATTCAGGCATCAAATCTTCTGTAATGCTATCCTATAGGAAAATGACTTATGTTCAGATATTCACAGCAAAAAACTATTGAAAGGGGGCCATAACTAATAAGCTCAAACAAACAAGATCTGGGCAGTAAGGACCATGGAATAAAATCTGTCCTTCTCCCCCAGGTAACCTGGGGCTCTGCTAGCACAACATATCTGAGGAGGGCTGTCAAACTCAAACTTAACTATCTTCCTCCGCAGATCCTGGAGGAAGGCACGTGGAAGAGATGTATCTTACTGGGTGGTAACAAAGAAAGCTCTAGTTTCCATTTGCCACTAACGTACAAAACATCCCACATTCAATAAATCACAGTATATAACACCCACCCAGGAAGTCTAGATATTCCTTCCTTTGCTTCTCATCACAGCCAAGTCATTCCTCACTGGGTATTAGAGCCTCAGGAAGAGCCAATCTGCCAGGACAACATCAGTGTGCTCCTTATCTAACTAGCTCCTTGGCCAGGATGTGGATTTTTCCACAGAAAAGATGAGGCTAAAAAGTTAGGATTAACTGTCCCAATCCTCTGTACCTTCATGTTCTAAATCTTCCTGCTTTTCTCTCAGACTTACTAAAAATATACGTGGGCTGCCTTTATTTAAAGAAGATATTAGAAGAGATATGCTTCAGGAAGGAATGTCCTCTTGCAGAACAGGCTACAAGGAACTTGCGGGAGACTGCCTGTTGTGCTAACCCCAAACTCCATGTTCTTAACAATTTAAACAGTCAAACTTTTCTCTAAATACCGAAATCTTCAATGAAACATTTATAATTGTCAAATCTAACAGCTATAATACCATTTTTTATTTTTAAAAGTTTCTTTATCTTCTTCACAGTCTTCCTGCACATATCACCCAGCTGGATTGCTGGATTTTTCAAAGCCTTGCTCTCTATAAAAATGCAAGGGAGTAAGCCTTAAAAGATTTATTTCTTCTCACAATGAAAAGAGGTTTAGCAGCACCTTCCTTATTAGTGGGTAGCCCAGCTGTTATTTTTGCCTAATTGGTTCAAGAGGACCTCTGTTCTTCTTAGGGCAAACACTTCTTACATCATGTGAAGCAGACTCCTTTGTCCATATTAGCCAAACAAAAGCTCAGGCACCCCATAAGTGACAATGCGGCTCATCATCCAGCACAGGTTTGTGACCACTTTGGACACAGTTTTATAACCCCTGAATTTATTGAAGGAAAGGCTGCTGATTTTGGAACGAGTCTCCACCAACTTTCCAGGAGAGCGGGTAACCTTGGATTTTAAACACTTACTTAAGTGAGACATGGCAGGTGCTGGGGCAAATGGGCACTTCAGCATCAAGGGAAGATGCTCTAGATTTTAGCAGCAGGGGGCAGTTTGGGATTGGGAAATAAGCCTGCTAGTTCTTCACCTCCAGTATGCTATATATTATATTAATAATGACTTCCTTTGAGGTGATGGCCAAATTCTGCAGCTGAAAAATATGTAATTATTGCAAACTAACACCAAGGTTAAGCCCACTAAGGTAAAACAATTTGAAGTGATCTTTTTCCCTCCCTTCCTCTTTTTCCCTCTTACATCTTTTTAAAGAAGCACCACATTTATCAGAGCCATTTTTTCTTGCTGTTTGAAAATAGAGCACTGTACTCTAGCAACCAGGAAGAAAAAAACCTCTCATGCTGAAGCGCAACTGACAGTGAGTGAACACCTAAGAAGTCTTCTTCCAACTTTCCATGTGCTTACAATTATTATGTCTATATTTTACACATCACAGAAGGTTGAGCAAAACACACTTCCTGGGAAGTTACCACTTTTGCATCCTGTAGAAAACCCACAGTTACACACCAGTGGTGTAAAGGTCTAGGTAAACTCTTCTCTGGAGAAAAGATCTTGGTGCATTTGCCAAAGTTAAGATTACACAGAAGAATGGTGTGGGTGAAATGTGAGTGACCAGTAAAGGAGTCAGTAACTTAAGATCATAGAATCATAGACTCACAGAATGCTTTGGGCTGGAAAGGACCTTAAGATCACACACCTGAGCAATTTTTCTATTCCAGCTAGTAATTTGCCTCAATTCACCTACACTGCCCAAAGCATTTAATTCTGCAGCCACAGACTTCAGTTTTGTCACCTAAGGACAGAAGTGGCACTGTAACCTAGGTCAGTCTATTCTGTCTACACCGTATGCTGGAAGAAGCATGGCAACCCTACTAGGCCTTCCGATGGGAGGCAGAAACCCCACATAGCAACAGTCAAAAAAAGACTAATGCATTTAGCTGCAGCTAAATGCTGGCTAACAGCAGCTGAGATAAAAGGCTGTGCAGGCAGGATGAGATGCCTGTCAAAGAGACTGGGCACAAGCAGCAACCTGGCAAGGAGATGCTATGAGGACAGACTTGAAGTCTTAGAAAGGTCAGAGCAAGCTCAAGCCAATGCAGCTAGCTGTGCCCCCAGAAGAGAGAAGAAAGAACTGATTTTTAAAGCCCCTTGGTCACATATTTATTCATTCTTTAACAGCCACGTGCTAAGCACCTGCATTCAGAGCCATCTCTATATTCTGAGCTACAGGTTGGCTTATGGGTATTGCTGATATTGCCCTTTACATGTATCATAAGGCTGTGAGCAGGGCCGCAGCTATTAAACCCCAGACCTTTATCAGCTTCTTGGTGCAGAGAAGCCTTGAGCTGTGCCCTAAGCATGCCCTTACATAGCTGAATCTGGCTGTATTTACATATTAAACAACTTCACCACACTTTACAGACACATGCTATATTTTACTGCTTTGCCATAATGAACTCTAAATCTGAATGACATCTTGGAGCTGAGGCTGAGGTCCCCAGCATCAGTGACCCAGATAAGAAACACGTGGAAGGAGCAATGTTGGTGCGGTGCCATGCTCCCCTTGGCATGCTTTCTGAATATGTAAAGACATCACCCAGGGTGACCTGTCCAGCATCTACTGCACAGTGATGGATCATGCAGCACTAACCTGGTCCGAAGGTCTGTATGGTCTACAATGGGTGTAGAAACCAATATATTTCAATTATTAACAGCTCATAGCCCATAATAGCATGGGTTTCAGTACCACTGGCAGCACAGTAGGATTAGATGACTTTATAAAGCAAATCATAGCATTTCCAGCATCCCTTCTTAATCAAGCTGCTTGCCAACAGAGAAGTCCTCTCACAAACATCGGACCTTCCAAAACAGCAGCTGGGATTTCAAGGTTATATGAAGCACTAGGAATCAGTGAGCACTTGCATGCTGGCTTAGAAAGCTCAACCCAAACAGTTCTATAGCATCCTTACAGTCCAACAGCAGGAAATAGTTTTCAGCTCCTTTGCGAGAAACCAGGGCAGGAAGTTTTTGTCTTGACTCAATCAGTCCAAGAAGAAGTATAAAACTGCAACAGCAAATAAGGTGAGTGACGATACACCGTAGGAGCACAGGTCTAAGATCAGGCAGGGGAGACTTATAGTTCCATCAGTCACCCCATCATTAATCTTTCCCTGTGGGACACAGCACAACTTTAAGGGTCTCCCTGCAGACATCCAATGCATCTTCTTAGGAAACAGGTCTGTTGTTTCCTCAGGACCTGCCTAAGAGACTGCTGCTCTCAGAGAGAAACTACTCTGAGGAATCACCAAGTGGAAGGAATTTAAAATAGCTACTGTGTTGTAACAGAAGTTGTGGTAGTTGAGTGCCAACCCACAAACAAGCAAAGGTGCTTTTCACTCTGGAAGCCCTCATGGAACATCCATGGCTGATCGCCTTTTCACAAAGTACTGTCTTCTTGGCATTCTGTCAAGCATGCTCCTGTTTGCATCCCTGGCTCCATCACAAGTTCAAATCATAGCCCATCATAATCCCAGTAATTAGACACAAGTTGGTTTGTATTCAGTATATCCAAAAATATCATCTAGTCATCCAAAGTATTCCCAGCATTTCATTGTATATGCATTTCTGGGTTAAAAGGCAAAGTCATTTTAGCAAGGTTCCAGCAATTTGTGTAATTTTTGTTCCAGCTCTGTTTACTGGATAAACATTAAAATACCATGGTGCAGTGCAAAACTGACACTCACAGCCTGCTTTCAAAGACACCAGCCTCTTATCTACAAGTTGTAGATACCTAAAGCAAAACGCAGATACCTGGAAACAGCTTGTGGGTGCTGTGACATAAGAGACGTCACATACTTCATGCAACAAGGTCCATGCTGCTCAGCCAAACCTGCCCCTAAAACAAATAAACATTCATTGTGTCCAGCCACAGCTGCTACACAGATGAAAAACACCCCACATCTCTCAGAGTAAACGGATCCTCTCCCTTCAGATGTTAATGTGCAATATGGAGCCTTGTATGTAAGAGACCAGCAATGAACATGTTTGCTTTCTAAACCTCATGGAATACATGTGTACTTTGCTACAGGAATTAGACTGACCATAGTTCAAAGGGACTCTTCATCAGGTACTATAGCAACACGACAAAGGATGATGAGTTTAAACTGAAACAGGGCAAGTTCAGGTTGGATCTAAGGCAGAAGCTCTTCCCTGTGAGGGTGCTGAGGCGCTGGCACAG
>JANRGW010035444.1:0-11577 GCA_024733675.1 Psilopsiagon aymara
GAGCTCCTATCTGCTGCCTGCATGCTGCTCCTGTGTTGTATCTGCTCCCTTGGCTGATAAGACCCAGTTCATCTATTGTCAGCCCCGCTGAGCCAATCTAGCTGCATTCGAGTGAGCTGGATTTTGTTCTGCATCACGTATCAATGACAACTTCCAGCACTGGCCTTGCTGTGAAAGCCTTGCTGGTGAGGGTACACGGAGCTTGAAGAGAGAGGCAGATCTCCAGGCACAAAGGGAATTCAAAGCAGCTCAAAAACAGGCTTTGAAAACAGAGCAAATATGCTGTGGAGGCCATCAGGAGGGACTAGATAAACATGGGACACCAAGATAGCTGCAGGCTAAACTGCTGTACAGTACTGTACCTGGAACAGGAGTGTCAATGGATACCAAACGTGGTTGTATGCTTTCTCTGAAAGCAGAACAGGGATGATTTGTGATTAAGGCACCGCAGTGACACTGAGTGGCTGGAATCTTGCAGGTATCTTAGCTCTGGGCTCCCTTTCTTGCAGTATTCTCCAGTGCAAAGCAGCGTTGGAGGCACTCAGGAGCTGGTTGGAACTGGATGAGCTTTAAGGTCCCTTCCAACCCAAACTGTTCTGTGATTCCATGAAATCAACAGGGTCCTGCACCTAGACCTTTGTGGCCCTTTAGGGATCTCCCCCAGCGATGTGACAGTCTGGGCTGAGAAGCAGAAGGGACTGGGCTCGTGCATAGATGACCTCTAGCTCAGCAGCATTGCAGCCGAGGCCTCGACGGAGGGCACATTTTAAAATCAAATTACTTTGATACTCTTGACTTGAGTCAAGATGCAGGGGAAAAGCCAATTGCGCAGGTGCTCTGCAGGGTGTGAAGCTGCTCAAGCTGTAGTTTGTGTGTATTTCACCTTTAATGAACCTGCTGTTTAATGAGTCAGCACTGATGGGAAACGCGATGGGCGGCTTTCAGGAACACCTCATGCTTCATCTCTGCCTGCTAAGATGTCACCTCCTCGCTCTTCGCTCTCAGGCTGCCATGCTTTCCTCCAGCCCCTCCAGACTTTCCCTCCTCAAAAGATTAACCCTACAGACTCACGCTGGAGAGCTTATTTCAGCTGAAACAGCAGTACAAGACAGATAAGGAAGTAATTGTACCCTGAGGAAGGATGGAGAGTGCCTGCATCATATACACTTGCTTTACAAAGCAGCAGCTACTTATGCGAAGCAAGTGGCCCTTTAAATATAAGACTTGGGTATACTGAAAAGCCATCATGGCAGTTACCTCATTAGATCAGGGCTACTTGGAGCAGTCTCTATCCTATCCTTGGTTTATATTCCCATCATCAGAGTGCATCGCACTGATTTCCTGTGCCATGTTGTCACCATATCTCTGGATTAGGGCAAATAGATAGTGAAAATCCAATGTGAGAAGCCTGAGAGGAAAGGAGAGGAGGGTTAGGATGAAGCATTTTGGGGTGAAGAGTCTATGGCAAATCCAAGACAGGGTTTAGACCTGATCTAGACTTGTTTCCCCCAACACGTCTCCTGAGGTTGCCCAGAAGACTCACACATTTCATTTCCAAGGGCCTTTAACATGAAAGCCTTCAAGCTAAACATCACAAAGAGTGACCCTAGAGATCAGAGGCACCAAGCAGGAGCTTGTGCTGATGTCCTTTAGCCTTGCTCTGGAAGGACCATGGCAGTGCAGTGGAGGATTATGGACATGCATCAAACAGATTAGACAGTCTCATGGAAGAAAATCCATCAAGATTTATTAACCACAGGGATCCATTATTTTGGGTGGGAAATGGCAAGTCTGAGGTCTGCGGGAGAACGTGGAGTACACAGTAAAGCAGACTCAATACCCTCACCCTTTCTGTGCCCTTTCCTTGCTGCTATCAGCAGCGGGACAGCAGGCTGGAGAGATGCTCTGCTTTGCTCCCTGCAAAGCCCTCTTCTTTGAACCTCAAACGTGTAAACAATCTGAGATCTCTGACTTGATTCACACAAGAGTCTCACAGGTGGGAAAAGCTTTCAGTTGCCTCCAGCCTGGGGCCAGGGCAGTATCAGTGTCCATGAAGTAGAAGGCACCACATCCTGCATTAACTAGACACTGCAGTCTTGTTCTCTCTTCTTTTCCTTGCCTGGCCTTTGTTTCTTTTCCAGCCTCTAATGAAGCACAAGGATCCGGAAGGAAGGCATGCCAGGGGTGACAGGGAAATGTCCTTCTGATCTCTTGTCTTGAAGGAAGATTTGGAACATTTTAATAAAGTGGATTAAGAACTCGGACACAAAAAGTAACCTGCTCCTCTTTGACGGGTGCTTTAATCTTCTGCCTGAGCTGCTGATAAAGCCTTTCCTTAAAGAAACCTCCTGAACACAAAAGGGAAAATAAAAGAATTGGGAGAACAGACTGAGAGGTGGAAAACGTTTAAAGGCACCCCTAAAATGAAGCTGCTCGGGTGTTAATTGTGTTCTCTTTTCCCAGAGCCTGTTTTCCTCTTTCGTTTCTGATTTTGGATCAATGCTAGAGGCTGCAGAGCTCAACCAAGGGAGGAAAAAGGCCTTTGATTAGACAATCTGAGTGGTAAAAAAGGTATTGAGCAAGAAGTGCTGTCAATGAGCTACTCAATACAACAATTAGAAGGTGAAACTTTTTCCTTCCCTTTCGAAGCACAGACCCACCTCTGCACTGCTGGAAGGAGGTGGGTGGGAGGAATTTCCCCCATTCCAGTTCCCACTTGCTTCCTGGACACATTCAATTGCAAAGAATATGACCTGTAAATCTGGCCCACTCTTAGCACCCAATGCCTGTAAAACCATCTGGCATTTAAAGGGACCCTCCTGGTGTTTACAGCAACAGGATTTCTGTGACAATAAATGAGTAAAGACATGTATTAAAATGCTGTATGTGCTCCTGGAGTATTTCTGATGACCGAATCTTTCCAACACTGCCAGCAATGCGAGTGGTTACACAGCTGAAGCTTTGCCCAGATGGGGAACCCTGCTGCTCCGTGAACATGAGGTGAGGATAAAATCAAAGCAAGTCGAGTGGATTGGTCTGATGTGCTCACATGGTAAGTGGATATGGATGGATATTTTTCTTGTCTCAATGACTGGAACTGCTATTGTAAAACTGGATCTCTTACAAAACAGTCCCCCTCTCCCAAGTATTTTCAAGCATGGGATCATCCCAGGGTGATGTGGCTGGGTCAGTTCCACCATCCCAAATTCCTCCCAGCAGCTCCATGGAAGCCAGCGGCACTGGCAACAAGGTCCAGTTAAGCACCCTGTGGGTCTTTGCACACTCATGACTTCAGCCAAATCCTGCAGCATTCACAGTTAGGGTTGGAAGGGACCTTCAAAGGTCATGTAGTACAACCCCAATGTTCAGAGCAGTGTCGGTCTCCTGGGCTACATTTTGTGCTGAATTTGGCTTGGGAATGGACCATGCTTTTCCCAGTCCAAAATGGACCCCGAGCTGCCTTTGCTGTGGTTGTATCAGGGGCAAAGGGTGTCACCACAGGCGCTCTCTGAACATGAGCAAGCAGAAGGCATATGTGAGTCAACTCTGCCAACCAGGCAGCACAGATATCAAAGCAGCATGAGTCCCGGGGGGGACTTATTTATTCTTGCTGCTTCACTTTAAGCTTGTCTTTGCTGCCTACATCTCACAGCAGGAGGGGAACTGAAGAGTTTCTGCTTCTCTCTACCTCACAGTTTCTGATGCATCTACAGCCATTTATAGCCACGGAGCACGGCAGCCAAATAAAAGTTGAGTTCACATCTCAGCCGCATCTGGTTCTGTAAGGCCAAGCCTCTCAGTTTTGCCCCCTCACCTCCAAGAGGCTGCAGTCATTCCCCACAGTTCCTGAGAGGGTTTTGTTTTCTGCTTTGCCCTTCGAGCATCATCTGCCCTCAAAAGCCTGGGGCAGGAAGGGTTAACCTCCATTTGCCTCACTCCCTACCACACAAAAGGCACAAAGGCTCCTCTGCACTGCTGCTTCTCTTGTTCTGCTGTGCAAAGGGAGAATGAACCCCCCAAAGAAACCACAGATAAAAACCCGGCAGGTTTTATAGATCAACTGCGCAAGGCAAAGCAGGAAGATGGAGCAGAGGGCAGGGAGGGAGCAGATCCTCAGCTGGCCCCGCATGCGCTTCCCTGTTCCACTCTTTTCCTATATCCTTTGCTGTCCTATAAACACAGCTAAGCCCCTGCACCTTGCAGATCACTGGGCCTCCCGCCTGACAAGCACCTGATCTTCCTCTGCCACCCAAATACTCCTTCTAATCCCAATGAGTGCTTTACAGGGCAGCTCAGCTGCCAACCAACACTTCCCTCCCTCGACACCCTGCTTTGTTGCCCTGTTTACCACCACAGATTCACAGCATTCTCATTTTCTCATGCCGTTTCCCCTTTCCATCAACCCTTGGTAGCAATCTGTCCCTCCCCATCTTGCTTTCCATGCACCATCGTGTCCCAGATTGTCCCTTTTATTTGGGTCTTATTTTTTTCCAATTTGATATAAAAAAAAGGAAAGAATGAGTGCAGGAGCGTTGTGATTTTTGTTTTCAAGCACACATTTTGTTTTGATAAACTGTGTTGTTTTGTCTATAGAAAAAGTATTAACTGCTTACATCTATTTTCTCAAAGACCGCACATGAATATTAAGAGGGATTTATTCCTACAATGGCTTCGGGCAGTTGAGTAATCCATTATAGGCTGTCATATCTCACTGTGGTAATGTGAAAAGCTGGGAGTCCCTCCAATAATTTTACTAGCAATAAAGGCACATTTTCACTTTACATTCCCCCCCCCATCTGTTTTCCTGTGATAAGTTTATATACAAAACTATTTATTAGTTTCTTTAAGCTGTTGCTTGATTTTAGTAATGATGGTGATAATGTTGCTTTGAAACAACAAGCGACTTTCATGCCTGTGACAGTGACCTGCTTCACTGCTTTTGTTTCAGTATATACTGGGATGCTCAATTGAAAGCCCACAGGACACCTGGATGGTTCTTTAGGATGGTATTTCCATCCCTCCCTCCCCCAGGTCTCAAGTGGCTCAGCAAAGTATGAGCACACAGGGTGGGCTATACAGCATCTTTACTGCTGCAGACCCTGCATCTCCTTTGGACATGGGGTGAAGAGGGGTGGGAAAAGGCTTTCCTCCTTCCCCCTGCAACACCAAAGGAATACAACAGTCATGGGGCAGTGAGGGGTCCTCACATGAGTCTCTAACATCACCATCCATGTTATCACATGTTATAGCTGCTCTACAGTCACTCCAGCTACCTTCCTCTTGGCTTTCCACAGGAAATTTGGACCTTTCTCACACCTCTCCCACTCTAATTTGAGCTTTTCCTTGTTTTAATTTGGCGGCAATATCTGATCTTCACCCATCAACCAGAACTGGCGCTCAGCAATCATTTCTGTGCCTACCACCAGTGAGACACAGCAGAACCCCCCCTCATTGCCCCGGGGAGATCCCTTCGGAGAGGTGCTAAGCCGAGGGGACGAGCTCTCTGAACTGCTTCGTTATTTCCCTGTGGAGCAAGCCAAGAGTCCAGCAAGGACAGCGGCTGCAGTGACATAGATGCTCATTCCACTGGGACCCAAGCCAAGACCTGCTCCTTATTTCACACTAGTTGTTGAGTCACTGCCAGAGGCTAATGAACGGTGGTCAGCAGTGAACTGACCTTCCCCTGAACTCGCAATCCCAAGGCGAACAGCTCCATTTATCCAGAGCCCGCTAATGCCAATCAGCTCGTCTACATTCACCTTCAATCAGATCTGGCTGGGAGGGCAGTATGTTAGTGATTCTGCTGACCTTGGAGGGATGCAGGTACACACGGAAAGCACTCATTTCATCTCCTGTTTGTCCCTTCCGATTATACGCAAGATACAAGCAGAATAGGACCTGCTAACAAACATGTCCTGAAGGTGGAGCGAAGTCCACATCATCCTATATGGCAGATTGCTCTTATACGGTACTAGGTATCGCATCGGTGGTAGAAACCTATGGGGCAAAAGGTTTCCTCCGGAAAAGCAGCCTGTGGTTGAGCTGTGTAACAAGGCTCAGATAGCAGAATAATGGGGTTGTGTGAAGGGTTCATTAGTCCCCATGGGTCACCCAGGGCTTGGCAGCCTGTTCAGAGAGATTATTACTGTGCATGTATGTGGGGAGAAGCTAAAGAATGGGTGGGAGAGGCTTAGGAGCATCATTGATGTCTTCTGCCTTACCTGGACTGAATGGGAGCTCTTCCTCTTTATTTTTACTATTAAGAAATAAGGATCTTAACACCATTTGTTTGTATACATTTTAGGGTCATTGCTCCCTTTCTGACCGGCTAGAGTCATCTTTGACTGTTTCTTTCCGCACCCCTCACCTGTTGTTCATCACCCTCCATCTCCCTATGCAGTGCAATAATGCCGTCAGGGTTCATTTATGCCATAATTTGCTGTGGAGACAATCATTATGTCACAAGTATTGGCGTGAATGAATTACAAAAGGGCCATGGAGGTGAGCCTTCTTGTTTTAGTGCACCCCCATCCTCTCATTCACACCGTGGGCCATCTGCATCTACATGACCATGAATGCTCCCATCCAGTCTCCAGATAGTTCTCCTAAGGAAGCACTTTTTGGATCAGATGGCAGTGTTCAAATCCTTTGTGCCCTTTTCTTTCTGGATGACACCAAAAGCCGCCGAGCAAGAGGTCTGCTTTCCTGCCTTTTGTAAAGCCTTATTTATAAGAATGTATTGGCTCTGGGTATACTTCTTTGGCACTGAGGTGTGACCAGCTTACACAGACTGGATAGTGTGGAAAGCAGCTGTTTTAGTTACTCAGGTCACCTTTGAGCATCCATACATTGTGCTGTGGCTGGGAGGGGGAGCTGCAGTGGGACCTACCTGTGGGTTTCTGAGGATGAGGGTTATATACCCCCTGAAAGATTCCTCATGTTCTTGTTCTTCCATGTGAAATTCTACATCCCACAAAATGCCTCCCATCCACTCCCCTCATCCCAGTACTCTCCACTGGCTCTTTAACCATTGCACTGGTCTGCAGCCCCTACCAGGGGAAGCCTCTTCATCTTGATTTGCTGATTGTAGCCAGAAGCCTTGACCGATTCAGGTCAGCTGGTCCTGCTTCCCCACCCTGCATCCCTGCTGTTGGAATCTCAGTGGCATCAATACACAACACCGCATCTACTCTCCTCGGATGGTTGCAGAGGATCTCAGCCCACTGACATACATGTTAAATGTGGCACAGGTAGGTACCTCTTGTGTCTTCCCTCCCCAGTGTGGTGCTCGCTGCCCTGCGCACAAAGTCCCCAATTGGGATGTAAGTTGTGTTTCTCCCCCGGTGATAACATACTGCAATCCCAGCTTGAACTGGCCGCATCAGCTCCTTGTTCAGCACCTTGTTGCTTCCTCTCAATAGTTGAACTTGCCCCCCAAGCCTCAAGAGCAGAGAAACCCAAGATGAGGTCCCTGAGTACCATTGTGGCGCATTAGGTTGCGAGGGAAGTAGCAGAGCGAGCTGCTCCTTCAGCGGCCGCAAAGGACTCATTAGCCAGCAGCTATTTAGGTAGTGGCAATGCAGCAACTCTCCATTGGAAAAGGCTGATTTGTGGCAGTTCCCTCTCCACACTGAGAGTGCACTGATTGGGAATATAAATACCGTTAATCCCCTGCGTTAATACCAGCAGCTTTGATCATCTTTCCCCATTATCACTCCCTTGCTGTTAATAAAAGTGATAACCATGGGGGAGAAGAGAAAGGGGACTAGACTAATCAGTTTGCAGTTGGTGATGCTGTTAAGTAAGTAAACTGACAGGTTTGGAGACTAGGGAGCTGAGGAAACCCTGGAGAGATGGTGTTAAATAAACACTTTTGTTCACGCAGGTTGGAGAAATGAGACACCCAAGGCAACTTGGCACCAGTGAGAGTGCTTCTGGACTGCAAGAGGGAGCCCAAGACCAGATTTCTAGCAGGAGCTTGCTGCAGGGTGTGCTTCTCTTCCATCTAGAGCAGTTGGCTGGGTGTCTTCCAACTCTGAGTTGGTGGGAAGGGGCAGGGAGGGCCCTGTGTTTCCAACCAGTAATAGATAGTTGTGGGTTGCTACTCCTTCCATCTCCTTCATGTTCACACATGCTCTGAGCTCCCTAGTTACATTACATCTAGCCTGGCGTCAACTAAGAAAATCATGCCCAAGCTTTGAAAAGACTTTTCTTGGATGGGGAGTGGAGACAACATATTCCTTTACATGGATCTTTAATGACAGCTCAGGCAGACTGGGCAAAACAGATAGTGATTGATAGTGTCTGCTGCTGATGGTTCCTGATGGCATTTTGGAGAAGAATAGGGAGGATAACTAATTTGCTCAGAATCTCAGCTTTACTTTTGAGAAAGATAATTGAGTCTCTTGCCTTCATATTCACAAGATAAATGTTCCTGGAGAATGGCCAATTGTGTCTGATTGTGTCTGCAGAGAGCTTGAGAAGAACCGAAGGCAGGGGCATCACTAGCGCAGTAGTTACAAACTCTCTTCATAGGCACTTAAGTGGCCTCATTATTAACCTGCAGGACAGAAAGGGCAGGACTTCCCTGCCACAAGAGTTCAAAGGATCTATTGGAAATGACACCTCATTCAGTTCTTGAGTGCCTCACTCACATGGTACCTCTGGATTCGGAACAGAACATGGGAGAGCACCTACGGCTTTGGGGCTTGGACTGAATGCGTTTGGTAGTAAGATTGGGAGAGGAATCCAGGGTACCTGAACCCCAACACTGGGAAATCATGAGACATGTCTGAGGAACTGGGATGAGGTGAGTGAAGAGTGGAGCAGGGCATCCCCCATGACACCAGCGCCTCGTCTACTCTCTTGCACATTCATTTCCCTGGAGGGAAAGGTGGCTTCAGCTGGGGTCACACTTTTCCCCCCACCTTTTGGCATTGAAATACTGTGTAAACGGTGCCTTTGCGGAGACTTGTCTTCTCTTGCCTTCTTGCCTTCAGTTTGCTTGCTGTGGCCCATTCAATCCCTACCCTTCCCACTGGGATTGCTGAAGACTGGAAGTGAGGCAGAGAGCAGGATGATGTAGCCCTTGCTTTTTGCTATGAGACAGCTTGGGCTGAGGTCCACCACTGGAAACACAGCCAGCCTGGACTGAACACAAGCCAGACAGTGGCTCTGCCTTGTCACTGCAGCATGAGGCTGTGAAAGAGCAGCATCCTGCGGCTGGAAGAAGCCCTGCCCATGTCCATCCATCAGTGCAAAACCCCATGGCTGGATCAAGGCACCAGCTGGAGTCTGCCCAGTGCCCCTGCTCTTGGCTGCTGCTTCTCAGCCCCATCCACCCAAAGCCCTTCCCCACTGCATTTTTGTCACCGACTCCCTTTCCTAGCGGCATCAAGCCCAGAGCTTTCACAGGAAAGGGCAAACGGACTGGGACTCATTTTAACAGCAAAAGGGAACTTGCAAGAGCTTCACCAACTTCTGGATGGGGCCAGAAGGTCTTTTTTGCTGCAGCAGCTGGTTGGAGATAGCAAGAGCAAGATTCGCCTGAACCTTTGATAATTAAACTCTCAGCTGCCGAAGAGCTGGCTGCCTGGCTGCCAGATAAATGCTGTTTCCCTTGAATTAGTGTGGAGCCAAAGTGACATCCAATGGCTGGTTAGGCTCATCAAACTGGCTGTTCTCTACAGCTATCCCGGGGGATGGAGCCCAGGCAGCCATTTGCCAATGGAAAAAGGCAAGTACAAATTCCACACACGTATCATCCTGCTGAATTTATCACATCTGCATCTCAGGTACTTTTAGACTTCCTGATGTCATAATACTCCTTTATACAAGAGCTTTCAGGGAAAGCTCCCAAATATGCATTAGACGGAGATGTAATAAGACAGGTCCTGTATATTAAAGAGCTACTGCCAGCTCATATTTGGTCCCAAATTTAGGGCTGAAATGAATGAGCTATTACAAAGCCTGACACCACCAGAAACATTCTTGTACTATTTAGTTTTTGGGCAGGAGTTGGAAGGAAAATGGTGGGGATGCTGTTTCTTTAGGGGAAAGCAAGTGCCACCTGCAGGGTTCAAAGGCAGGGCTGGAAAGTGACAGTCGGAGAACTGAGCACGGATGAACGTGAACCTAACACCAAGCCTTAGCCCCCAAGCTGAGAGAAATGGAAAATGCAAACAAAGAGGTAGAAAGAACAGAGGGCAAATTGGTTTTCAGAAACTCTTCCTGTTTCAGTCATCTCAGGTGCTGCTGGATGCAGAGTCCCAGGAGTGTGGCAGTGATTTTTAAGCTCACAAGGCCCCCTGTGTTCCAGCTGCATGTGTCAGGACAGTGAATTATTATTGCAAGGGCATGGAAGGGAGGGATGCAGTTTGTTAGATGCTGGGCAGGGTCCTTGCCTGCTAGGAAAGGGCACTCTGAAGACAGATGGACAATGTGAAAGAGCTGCCCATCACTGAAAAGAGGATACGGACACCAGCAGTGGAGAGGTTGCTCACCCCACAGGGTGACATAAAGGGAGCAGAGGATCTGTCAATTCTGTTTATCATGGAATCACAGAATGGTTTGGGTTAAAAAGGGCCTTAAGATCATCCAGTTCCAGCCCCCTGCCATGGGCAAGTTTAGGAGATGTCTCGAATGAGTCTCCTTGCTGGGTCCTGACACTGAATCCAAAGAGGCCTCTGAGATGGACAAAGCAGGGTGGATGGGTGGCAAGAGCTGAGCTCTGTGGTACAGCCCCTCCGAAGAGCAAGGAGAGGGCTCTGCCCTTGTCATTATGTGATGGAGGAGGCTGGGTGGGCTGGCAGGAGATGGCTCCTCTCTGCTGTTATCGAACAGCTTCTCACCAGGGCTGAATGATCAGCTGGTATTTAAATATTAAACATCAATAAATCAGCTGGAAGTGTGCCCGTCCAATGCCTGATGAATGTGTGATGGTGAGGGCTGCGCTCAGGGCCACCAGCATTGGCAGGCTCCCACTGCTCAGTCCCCCCCGCCACACACGCACAGATTGAGTGCGAAGGCTGCACATGAACAGATCATGAAGGCTACTTGCGCTGACCTCCTGTTTGAGAAAGAGTAGACAAAAGGCCCCAGTCCCAGCCATTCAGTGCTAAAACACCTATTTCAGCACAAACCACAGGCACCTTGGTGCTGGGAACACCTATTTGTCTGCAAATCAAAACCTGCTCTTTCAAAACCATATGCCATTGACTGATCAGCCCGATTAGCTGGGCTGCCTTTTGTGAAGGCCAAGCTGGAGGTAAGAGCTTTGATTTGCTTTTAAAGCTGGGGAAGAGTTTCATTCCCAGCAGCAGTCTGCTTGGCCACCAGCACAATGCATTGCAGCTCGTGGCTATGCCATGAGAGCTCATTACACCTTGGCTGACCTGCCTTGACATTTAGATGTTTAGTAGAGTCAGCTCGGTGATTGCAGGAGCGAGAGCTTGTTTGCTTGATCCTATCAGGACCTGGAAGGGCAACTAATGTTGACTAATGTCAAGTAGCAATGATGTACAGAAATAGGGTCTCCTGGGACACACAGCCCCCCCCCACCAAGGGACACACAGGACA
>JANRGW010035445.1:0-22754 GCA_024733675.1 Psilopsiagon aymara
CTGTGCGGGTGGTGAGGCACTGGAATGGGTTGCCCAGGGAAGCTGTGAATGCTCCATCGCTGGCGGTGTTCAAGGCCGGGTTGTACAGAGCTTTGGGTGCCATGGTTTAGTGGGAGGTGTGGTAGTGGCAGGGGGCTGGAACTAGATAATCTTAAGGTCCTTTCCAACGCTAACCAGTCTATGATTCAAGCCGGAACAGATGGATACAACCCCTTGGGATTAAGCATGAACCAGCTCCCATTAAAGACAGTTGATGGTGAGAAATACCCAACTCCAGGAAATGACATTCTGAGTGGTGAAGGCCAAATGAAGGTCCCCTGGGAGACACCTGCAGCCTTGAAGGTTGGAATGTGCCCCGTAAGGAAGAGAAGTGTGCCACCGCAGCAGTGTCTTCGAGATGGTACGGAAAACAAGAGACTTCATAGGACAGAAGATTATGCTGTAAGGAGGCAATTTTGTCATGATCACAGCCTCAAAGGCAGCAGAGGGAGGCTGCCTGGAGAATGGAAGCTAAAGGGTGGATGACCACAGCACTGCAGTACCAGAGACAGAGATCTCCACTGTCCCACCATCAGAACAAGGAATGAAATTAAGAAAGCCCCATATGGCCTTAGGTTATCTTCCATAATTGCTCTCAGTTTGCATTTTAACTACCTAGTAAATGCCTTTCTATCACTCCTTATATCTTCTATCTTTTAACCCTTTGATATTGCCATAGCATGGTTTGGGTTGGAAAGGACCTGAAGATCATCCAGTTTCAACCCCCTGCAATGGGCAGGGATGCCTCACACCAGAGCATGTCAGCCAAGGCTCTGTTAAGTTCTTTAACCCCTTCAGTTTCCCTAAGGGGCATGGTTTCCCCTCCACTCTTAGGAGCATCCAGCACTGCTGTTCTCTTTGGAGCATTTTAGCTGCGGTTTTGGTAGGCAGTAAAACATTGACTCTGAACCTCTCACACAACGCCTTCAAACAGTCTCCAAGCCTTTCACCCTCTGCCCTCAGCTCCAGTTAATCAGCTTCTTCCACCTCAGAAGGGAAAACCCCATCGATGGTGTTGCCTTAATATGGATTTTTTGGCTGTTTCATTACTGCAAAGCATTGGATCTCAGTGGAGTCCATTTGAGCTCTACACCAAATGGCTGTTCAGTTACCTCGCAAGCCAGGTCCTGCACACAGCCTACAACAGCTAGCAGTTACTTACATGTCCCTTGTGGGTCTTGTGCTCGGCTGTTCCAAGGAGCTGCCAGTCCTGGCACCTGAACACATCAAACCAAACAGGTATGACACTTCCTCAGTCTACATGGGGCAAACGGGAGCCTCCTGTTAGCACTGAGAGCATCTTCAGAGTGAGAGCTTGGTGACCTCCCGCCCTGCCACATCTCTCCCAGCCAAGGAACCTCTCTGCCTTTAAATCAGGTGGCATCTTTGGACTCAGCCTCTCCTCTTCCTCCCCTCGCTGTAGCATCACAGAATGGCTGAAGTTGGAAGGGACCACCAAGGGTCAGTCCATCCTCCCTACTCAAGCATGGTCATCACCCAGAGCACATGGCACAGGACTGCATGTACTAAGTATGCCCAGGGAAGGACAACCTGCTCCACTCCTCCTCACTTATCCATATGGCAAAGAAGTTCAGGTGGAACTTACTGTGCTTTAACTTATGCCCATTACCACTCATCCTCTGGTACCACCAAGAAGAGTCTGTCTCCATCCTCATGACACCCTCCCTTCAGACACTTACACTGAGCAGATCCCCAGAGCCTTTTCTTCTCCAACTCCTCAGCCTTCCCTCAGAGCAGAAGTGCTTCAGACCCTTATCATCCTGGTAGCCAAAGCAACAGCCAGGGATAAAATCCCAATTCCCTCTCTTCCTCTATCTCCCAATGAAAGAACACTATGAGCCCGAGCAGACCCACTACGGTGCCCTTAAAGACATGTTTGTTAACCCCCTACAAACCTCCCACTTCCATCTTCCTGCTTGCTCTCCTGATCTCATTAGCGGGGCAGAGAATTCAACCTCAGCCTTGTAGCCCATCATCTCACCAGGAGAGCCATCCAGCTATAACACTAGTTAAATACGCAACAGCTCCTGTCCTCAGCTAGAGTTGAGGAGGCAGAAACCAGAGGAACTGTAATTACCAGCAGTGATTAAGAACTGCAAGTTACTGTCAGGAAGCACAGAGCTGCTTTATGCAATCCTCATGAGACAGAAAGAACATTTCCATGGTGGGGGGGTGGAATTGGTTCTGGAACATGGGATTTAACAGACTTGCTAACACAGCCCTGCACCAATGGTCCCTGCAGGAAGAAAGGGAACAACCCAACAGTGCACCGGGTGTCAAAACAACGTTCACACATCACCCATACTACAATCCTGTGGGAAGGACTGAGGCACAAACTCTGGGCCGAGTGGATCCTAAATGGATCTTCCTCCAAATGGTGCCCAGATGTCCTCCAGCCTGTGGCAACCATGTAATCCAACATCAGCAATCCAAAATCCACCAACTACGAAGCTCACCATCACTTGAAGGCAGCAGCAGAGCCAGACACTGAATCCCCAGTTCCCACCTTTACTTCTGCCTCTGGAGTTAGGACCAGCCCAGCACCTACACGGATATAATCCAGATAAGACTGGGAATGGCTGGATGGCATAAACCAGTCCCCAGTGAACTACCTGCTCTTAGGCTATTTTGCAACCTGTGCCTGCAACACAGCAATACCCATGTGAGACTTTAACAACCCTGCAAAGCTGCGCCCAGCCCCATATAAGCTGCTGCCTTGCTTGGTCCCAGATTTCCACCTGTAGATCAAGGGCAATCCTTCCAGGTTCAGTTAGCTCACAGCCTTCCGAGGCTGAGGAACTGCTTAGAGTGGGTATTCAGAGACCAGCACAACAGGTTCACTGCCGGGGTTCTGAGAGAAGCAAAGGAAACCCCTAGCAAAGACTGGAGCCCAGATGGGATTTATAACCGGGGTTTGAGTGCGATCTACAGCCCAGAAGATGCTCTGTGACGTTCACAGTCAAGTCGATGTAAAAACACTGTGGCACCTTCAGATGTAGTTTCAGAGCTTAGGTCAGGAGAGAGCCGTAAGAGCTGGGAAAGAGGGAATGTGCTCATGTCACACTCTCGAGAGCAGGCACAATACACCCAGATTCCAGAGGATTTGCAACTTTAGGTGACTCAGGCAGTAAATGCAATTTAACGCAGACAAGTGTAAAATGCTAAGTCCAGAGGGACAAATGCTAGCCGAGCAAGTGCAGCTTAGACTGTGTAGCCATGCAGTATGATGATGGCCAAAGAAGGGATTCATGGTTCAGTGTGGAAAAATCCATACAATTGTGATACCCTCCCCTTATCACTACAGTTCAAATGGCAACTGGAGTGGCAGAGCATGAACTGAGCCATCCATCCATCCCGGCAGCAGCTCTGCAGAGCTAGCTGCTTCTTACAGCTCTCCTCCGAACAGGACTGCTTCCCTTGGAGACAAGTCTCCATGGATGGTTAATAGGCTACTCATAGAATGGTTTGCATTGGCAGGGACATTAAAGCTCATCCAGTTCCAAGCCCCTGCCATGGGTAGGAACATCTTCCACTCGGGCAGCTTGCTCCAAGCCCCTGTGCCCAACCTGGCCTTATGAACAAACCATCCAGCCCATCAGAAATAAATCAATTCCTGAAATGTCAGAGCCTCTCATTAAAGCCAAGGAATTGAGTGCAGTGAGACAGATCACTGCACTGTCCGTAATGCACTGTGTGGACACATAACTTAGGTCCATCCTGTACAGTCCACTTAGGCCATACTCAGCCCCTGGTCAGTCAAGGATCTAACCCAGCGGCCAGTAAGGCCTCCTTGAGGCTGAATTTTCAGCTGATGAAAGCACTGAAGTCACTGTTTCAAATAGCTGGAGCCCATCCGTCTCGTGCCTTGGAGGCCGATCCTGAGCTCAGCAGGCAGGCTGTGCAAAGGAGCACACAATGGGGACAAGGGATTGTTTGATGGACCGAGGGCATCAAATTCTACTCCATCAGTACTCCCACTACAGATGCAGCAGTTAACACCTGTCTGGAGAGAAAATAATGGAGTCCTATTGCCTACTGCTTGTCATAAAATGACTGATGAACAGTATGGGGTGAAGAGAACCCGCAGCCACCTTTGTCTTGCCATGTCCTTCATGATTTCCAAAGACAGATGAAGTTGAGCCATACTCAGTCACAAGCTCTACCACAAATCCATCTCTGTTCAAAGAGTCCCATTAGTTTCCACAAGCTGAAGCACCAGCAGGTACCCTCTGTGAATTTACCTCCACAAATCCTGTTACCACGAATAAGGGTCCTCATGTGCTCAGCAAAGAGCCACATCAACTGCTTACCATCACTTCACCACCCCAAGTGGCACTTGAAACTCAAGCTTTGATAGAGTCTCCTTAAAGACTTTTCTGACACTTGATTTCTTAAGCAATCTCCAATTAATAAAGGACTACCCGACAACAAAAAGCCACTTCAAGCGCTAATTGTCCTCATTACCTTTGCTTTAATGGAAAGGGCATGCGTTG
Organism: Psilopsiagon aymara; assembly: GCA_024733675.1. NCBI lineage: Eukaryota > Metazoa > Chordata > Aves > Psittaciformes > Psittacidae > Psilopsiagon > Psilopsiagon aymara. The sequence continues at coordinate 4,554 of JANRGW010035445.1, forward strand.
CTCTAAGAGCTGCTTCTTGTCACCCAGCCAGGCCTCCACCACTTCGCTTCTGCACTGAACACACAGCTCTGTGCCACCCAGCCCATGCCAGATCCCTATATCACACAGGGTAAGGACGTCCTGAACTGGGGGTGCCACTTCTCCAACCCACTGCCAGCCTGGGAGAACGCACCAAACTCAACCTGGAACTCCACAGCAGGGTCTTCGTGGTACCTCCATCAGATCACATCCCACTCAGTGTCAGGAGGATGTAAAGAAACAGGAAATTCATGCCATGCCTTAGTCTTTTGCATAAGGAGAGGGGCTCCCAGTGGGACTGTATCCCTTCTCTGCTCTCCCAGGGAGGTTCAGCGACCACCAGAGCCAAGACAATGCCAGATTCCTGCTTTCCTGGTGCAAAGGAAGAAACCTTCTGATGCTTCAGTCTGCCCTGAGACATCTTCAAGAGAGTTTCCATGCTAAAGGAATCCCTGCATCCTCATAGCCTCAACTGTAGAAAGTTTGCCTCCTCCTTCCTCCCCACCCCTGCCACCCACTGTCTTCATTCTCTGATGCTTTATTCACAGCTGGCTGGTTCTAGGCAAGTTAAACTTCAGGCTCTTTGCCATACAGGTTTGTCCCCAGTCATTACATTTACATCCAGGCCCTTCAAGGCAGTGATTTATTAACCCCTCCACTCTCTCATGTTAGACACTATACCTGGAATTATTGCTAGAGCCCATACTCCACCCTCTAGGTAAGAAACCAGCACACAGAAACAACCTTATCTCTGCCTTATCCCAAGGGTAGGGAAATGGAGTTGCTAGCACTGCACCGTACTTTTCAGTCAGTATTTCACCTCCTCCTTCACAGAGGATGCTGACAGATGACACGTGTTGCACTCAGGGACAATTCCATTGGATAAAAAGACCCCAAATCCCATAGAATTAAGAGGTCTCTATAGAAGGGACCCCTTTTGTTCAATTGCCAGTTATCTTCACACAGTAATGTTACCCATTGACTAGCTGTTTTCTATACACAGCTGCAGGGAATACACTTAAGCATTGTGATAAGCAAAACTGTTTCACCAGGGCTAAATTGGCATCTTCATTTCAACACTGCAATTTGAAGCCAAATGGCTGCTTGATGTCCAGGTGCTTTTTATTCGAAGATGAGGGTTACAGCTGCTGAACTGAACTTCACACTTACAGAGCGTGCAATGCACCACGTGAGTGCTATCAGCCCTTCCCATTGACCTGCTGCAGGTCTCAAAACCCACTCAAGTTAATAAAAACACAGATGAAATACGAGTTACTGTCACTTAACAAATCACAGTGCAGCAACTGATGCTTTGTATGCGCTAATTCCCCCAAACAAAAGTGAGGTAAAACATCATCAGTGAAAAGGGCTTTGTGCTAATGCACTGTGTCTACATCAACCTCATGCCTGGCTCCCACTGCCACCATGGGTCCTCTAGAGCAAAGCACCCCAGGAGCTCAAAATTTACAGTGCTGTTTTAGGGGGACAGCTCTGCACTCCACACTGCAGGAGCCTGCATGGTACTGGTACCCATAGGACCCTCAAGAGTTGTACAGCTCCTGTGGCAAATGCCAGGGCTGCCCTGAGGGTACATGACCCTTCAACACCACACTCCTTTCCCTCCCATAGACATGCTAAGCAGAATTCCATTTGGGAGAACACCACAAAGGATCAAACAGTCACGCTCCCGGATGAACCCAATCGTCCCTACACAGTTGGGGGCTGCCTTTTGCTATTCCCCAAGGAGCTGATGCTTCCTGGGAGCATCTTATTCACCACTTTTAGCTGGGTGACCAGGGGGTGTTTGAGCTATGAATCCACTTGCCAGACTCAGTATTTATATCCGCACCCTCACCATCTGCTGCAGCTATTTTCAACTCCTCACCAATTGCAACTTGAAGCGGTTGTATCGCAATTGCCCCCTCCTGATATCTCTAGCCAGGGTCCCTCTGCTGTTAGATCAACCAGCCTCCCTAAGAGAGCTTAAACCCCACGTGAGGATTTGTCCCAGCTCCATGAATGATCTAGAAGCTTTCTAAGATCCAGAAGGCAACACAGGAGCCACCCAGGGCCCACAGCCATGGGTTATCAGCTCCATCCCTACCTTAGTTCTCCAGTAGCAGGCTGTAGCTCCTTGCTCTGCTGTAGCACATGAGCAGATCACACAGATTACAACTCCTGTTCTTTCTAAGACAGGCACTGCAACACGGTTCTCAGCAGCAATCCTCCAGGATCCCGAGTGAAAACCTGCCTCCCCTTTAACACCTCTTGGTGCCCTGGGGGGGAGTAACTCCAGCAGCACCACCCCCCCATTACCACTCACAGCTGAACTTACTCTGCTTTGATTTGCTGTTTATCTCACAAACAAGGGAGAAAAGTCTCAGTGTTTCCAGGAGGAGCTTTGGCTGCTTATTTCTTCCTGTTCACCTGTCTTTACCCAGCATTTATTACGTACAGCTCAGCTATTCAAAGCCAGCTTAATTTACCTGCACATCATATTACCTAGCTCCCATTTTCAGTTTTATATCTCAACTGGTTTCTTCTTGCACTGCATGATTATGGGAATGAACGTGCTGCTGCGATGGAGACACCTCAGGCGGTTGGTGGTTCAACTGAATAAGAGCATCATCAAAAACCCAGTGGGTTTTCCCTTCTATGTAATTGCCCAAGGCCACGGAACTACACCGATCTTCCTGGAGTATCAGGTCCACGGACGGCTTCCTCAAATACACAAAATCAGCTGCTGAAGAAGTATTCTTCTCTTTGACTACACATAAAGCAAGCCTGACCTCCTAATGCCAGTGGCACAAGCAACTCTCAAAGCAGGGAACAGAGCCATGATAATTCAACCTGTTCTATCTGCCTATTTCCTGCATTTCTGCAGGACTCAAAGGAGTGTGTCAGTTCAATGTGAGCATCTTCTTTCAGCGAATGGAAGGGAGAAGCGCCAACTAATTCCTTATTTTATCAGCAGCGATGTTATAGAAGTTCTCCCATTCTCATTGCATGACTTTTATCCCAGAGCTCACACAAGACCCAGCCATTGAAATCCTGCTGGTATTATAACTGAATTTGTAACAATTATTGTAACTCCATTATACTGAATGGAACTGCTTAAAAATGAATTGTGTGCATCTATGTCAGCGCCTGCATCAGGAACTGAAGGGCTTCTGGTGATGCTGGTGAGCTTCAGGGCTGCTTTCAAGGGCACAGAATTTAGTTTACGGGTTTCAGAGAGAGAAAGTGGGGAAGAGCACAGACCTCAATGGATGAATGAATTTCAGCTAGAGATGCTCACGGCCCCTTAGGATGTTCTTCATTAGCTCAGAGCTTTCTCGCAGAGGTTTCATTTGCCAGGTGAGAGTGGCGAGGTCACCCTCACTGAAGCTGGCACTGGAGGGGGAAAGGGAGCCCAGGTCAAAAGCCAGCCTTGCTGCTGCCCTAATGGGAAGCATCCCCCTGCTCTGCTCTCTCACTGATCAAAGTCCAGGCTCCTGCAGGGATTTCCTCCCCATTACAGCATATCCACATGGGGCTCCTCATGCCAGGATCCCTGGGTTTATCCAGGACTGCTAATATTCAGATAATATAGGAAATGATGCACTGAATTTGGATGAAACCTGCCCACTACAGCTGCTGTTGCAAGCCTCTGCCACCAGTTTTACATTCAGAGTGGTCTGGGCTGGAGTCTGGTCCCTCTGGATAGCCTTGCCCAAGCCATGCCCACAGAGAGGATGTGTGAGCAGCCTGTCATGGTTTGCTTTTGTCCTTTGTCAAGGAGTGAATCTATAACCTATGAAGTGTGATTCATCTACAGCCACTGCTGGTACCACTCACTGCAGTGTTTATACAGCAGCACAGGTCTTTAGAATGTCTTCTCCTTAATTCATTTTCTCTATCATGATGAGAGATATATATACACACACTTAGGAAACCACATTTTTATGCACCATTTCAGATAAAGAGCATAATTAACCCAACAAAGCCCACGTTTTAAATCTCATGGAGCATTCTGTAAGAAAGCCACCGGCGCAGGTCCTGCTTGTGTGTCTTGATTGGAGATGCCTGGTCTGAAGCAGTTAAAGCCGGTGTGAGGCAGTTAAAGCTAAGTGCTTTCTGTGATTTTCTTCTATCTGAAGGAGGAGGACGAAATCAAATAAGAGATTATAGCCAGTATTGCAAACCAGAGAAACTCACCCTGCTAATCACAGCAACGGATGCTCCATCGTTACAAAATGCCTCTTTTCTGTCTCTGAAGAGCAATTTTCTCCTCCTGTACAGTCTTCGTGTACAAATAAGACCACAGGAAGAAATAATACTGGGGAAAGGTTCATGGAGATGAAGACAGAGACTGGAGAACTTCAGTACCACACAGCTGTCAAGAAAAGTGTGTGTATAAGAGGGAAAAATGAAGTTAAATGCAAGTTTTCTGGGGTTATCAAGCCCTAATTCCCAGAGGATGGATTTCTACACAAGTTCGTCCTTAGAACAATTCTGCCAGAGATTTCAAAGCATTCTCCATATAAAGGGGAACCAGAAGCTTTCTGTTCAGGTTACAGCCTGGGAAGAAGATGAGGGAATTCAGCTGGAGGGACAAAGTGCTCTTGGAGGTTCTTCTGAGCAGGATTCCTTCCCATCTAGACTACGTAAACGGAAGCCCCTTTGGATATCAAAGGTTGCCAGGGAAAGGGAACCTCCATCCATCCCCCTCATATAATCATGCAAATATGGCATGGTTTGTGTTGGAAGGGACTTTGAAGCTCATCCAGTTCCAACCCCTGTCCACCAGAGCATCTTGCTCCAAGCCCCATCCAACCCGGCCTTGAACACTGTCAGGGATGGGGCAGCCACAGCCTCTCTGGGCACCCTGTGCCAGCGCCTCAGCACCCTCACAGGGAAGAATTTGTGCCTCAGAGCTCATCTCAGTTTCCCCTCTGGCAGTTAAAGCCATTCCCCTGTCCTGTCCCTACATCCCTTGTCCAAAGCCCCTCTCCAGGTTTCCTGCAGCCCCTTTAGGCACTGGAGCTGCTTTAAGGTCTCCCCTTAAGGAGCCTTCTCTTCTCCAGGCTTGAACCTCCCTGGTAGTGCTCAAGGCCAGGTTCTTTGATTCTGTGAATGCCAGTTTCCAGCTATCCTGTGACACATTCAGAGCTGGTGAGACACTAGTTAGCTGGTACCTAGTTATCTGTGCCAGACTGAAAACCCCATTAATTGTCTGTGCTTCAGTGTCACTGTGGCATCTTCACAACAGCATCTCAAACTGCATCTTGAATTAATGATTTGTAGCAGCGTTTTATCTACCAATAGATCCACACTGCAGAAATTGAAGGTTTTATGTGTTTTAATTTTCATCTTTCTTTATAGATGGGACAAAACAATAATGAAAAATTGGAAAAATGATTGGAAATGCAGAAGTTTTGAGAGTTAACAGAAAAAGTTGCTATTGGACTCAATGCATGGAGCAGAATATAGACTGCCTGATTTTCACATCGCTTCTGTAATTTGCCTCAGCATAATGCAAACAAGGGTAAAAATAAGGCCTTAAATTGCATTTCCCATTATTTCCCCTACCCAAATCATAGGGCTTAGGAACAAATCCTAACGCCCAGGTTAAGTTTGCTGAAGCACATTCCCTCCGGGATCCATGACCTCCACTGTCTGCCTTTAGATGGGCCAAGGCACCATAAGTGATGTTGGCCAGAGATGCTGTGGCTGCCCCATCCCTGGCAGTGCTCAAGGCCAGGTTGGACACAGGGGATTGGAGCACTCTGCTCTATGGAAGGTGTCCCTGCCTGGGGCAGGGGTTGGAACTGGAGGAGCTTTAAGGTCCATTCCAACCCAAACCAGCTGCTCCCATACGTCCCACTTTAGGTGTTATCAAGGAAGAGACAGCAGGACTGAGTAACAGGCAGGGAAGCTCAACAGCAGTGATAAAACCCCAACCAGGTTTTGCCTGCTTCCTAGCAAGGCTTTTAAGGCATCAGATTCCAGTGCTGTGATTATATGCAAGTCATAGCACAGCCAAGAAATTAAATTTCGAGTTCATGTGGCTATAAAAAAAATTGGAGGGAATCTGAACACATCCTAAAAACACCAAAAAAAAGGAAAGACAATGACAAGCATTTGATTAAAAAGCTGTGGGTGGATTAGAAATGAAAGAGAAGAGTGTATTTTGGAAGATGTGTAATTAGGAAACAACCATGAGCTCACTGTAGCGTGCTTAGGAAAGGAATTTACTCCAGAGCAAGCACTCTTGTAGGGACAGAGTATTTGCTTTAATAAGATTCTCTCCTTGTGGCATCCTCTGAGACACCATCCTTCTGTCTGATGAAGCACTTCACTGCTTACGTTTTGCTTAAGGTGACAGCTTCTCTTGATAATTCTAATCTGAGAAAGGGTGAAAAGAGGCATAAAGGAGATCACAATGCAGCTTTGTAGGTGCTGGAACAGAGTTTACTGCTATGTGCTCAAAAGAGGGTTCTGCCTCGTCTCCTGAGATTACACAAAGCAAAAGAGGTGGCTCAGGATCTTCCTGCCATGCTTGTTAAAAAGTGGCTTAGAAGTACCTTATTGAACTGTGCCTGAGGTTCCCCACCTCCCTCTTTGCCACTGCACACTGCAGTCACCTCTACTTTGCCCCCAGGAAACACTCCCTAGAGTAAATCTACACTCCAGGCCCTCTGTCTTGATGCCAACTTGCTTGGGTAAGGTGCATCGTAAGGCTGCAACATCCCAACACTCAGCAAAGTTCCTGAATCACCCCAAAACCCAGAGGGAACAGGGGACAATTGGCTGACACTGAGTTTCATAGAATCAGACCGGTTTGGGTTGAAGGGACCTTAAAGCTCCTCCAGCTCCAACCCCTGCCATGGGCAGGGACACCTTCCATTGGAGCAGTTGCTCCAAGCCCCTGTGTCCAACCTGGCCTTGAGCACTGCAGTATGGGGCAGCCACAGCTTCTCTGGGCAATGCCAGGGCCTCAGCACCTTGCCCATAACTGTACTCAGGTTAACAAATGTCATGACCAGCACACAGAATCAGGTCATATGGGAGGCTCACTACAGCTTAGTGGTTATCTCTCTGTGGAAGTGGGTCCTGGGCAAAGGTACCAACATCCCAAAGTCTGGAATAACAGCTAGAACCTCCACAAGGTGTGAAGAGGAACACTTTATCTTCAGCTGATGCAGGAGAGACAAAAACCCAGTGTGGATTTTCAGGCAACAGAGCCAGCAGGCTGTTCTATCTTGACTCTGTCCTGGATTCAGTTTGACTGCAGGGATGTACTCTCTATTCAGCACGTCGCAGGTAGCAACGTGTTTGGAAAGCTCCTGCTTCTCCACAACTGCTCCTGGCTTTCTGCTTCAATTGGAGAAGCACCTGGGAGAGGAGCAATTCCTCTGGGCAAAGCTCTCCCAGCTCCCGAGCTGTCGGTGTCATTTCATAGCCCCTGCTCAAGGTGAGATCATGGGATGCGGGAGGCAGCCCTGCTCACCTCAGCTCTGCCTCACAGCTCCGCTGCTGCTTTGCAGGTCAATGTTTCTCCGGCTTGAGGTTGATGAGAGCTTTCTCAAAGCACCACAGCTCTGACAGTCCCCTCTCAACCTGGGGAAGTGGAGAGTCAGTACTGAGCAGCCCTCCCACTCGAAACAACACATTAGCCTCTTCGCTGTCATCGAATTGTGATCCCACAGAACCCAGCATTAACTAAAAGCACTGCTGGGATACAGAGCACATTTAAGGTATTTAATACATTTCTGGTTTATTATCTGTATTTAAGTTATTTCAAGTCTATTGTACTTCGTATTTCATTCACTGCTCTTTCTGTTATATTTATTTTAGTAAGAGCTGAAGTGATTGATACTGAAAATCCATCACAAAATAGGGCAGCCTGGGTCAAAATGGACAATTAGTTTTGATGCTCTTGGTAGTGTTTTATCAAAGGATTTTGGATATCTGGAATTCCCAGAATGCTGCTGTTGGAGTCACTTCCCTTCATTCTTGCATGTCTGTGGTTCGCTGTTTAACAACTTCCATCCTGTATGAATGCAGGAAAGGAGAAAGGGAAAGCTTCGCTGCTCAAACAGAGACAAAAAGGAGAGTGCAAACATTGTCAGATTGAGCGAAAAGAGGTTTGAACTTCAAGGACTCTGTACAATATGGTTTGAAACAGAGCTACTGAACAAGTGGCGCTCCTGTTTGGATGTCAAACACAGCTGCTGACAGAGGGAATGGCCAAGGCCACATCCAGCATCCCCCCACAGAGCCCCGCTATCTATGTGGAGGTCCAGCTACACAATCCCTTCACATCTCTGTGTCTTCCACTGAACATTTGACATAGCAAGCTTATGATCCAAAGTTTTCAAGCCCTGTGACAGGCAGTGGAATGTCAGCTTGGGAATCAGCTTGAAAAGCATCAGGATGGGAGAGAAGGATCCTCTGCTGGCTCTCAGCACCCACTGCTATCAGTAGGGGTGCTCTGTACACTCTTTCCTATGTTTTGTTGCTCAACAACTTCCCCAATGCATGGACACAGGCAAGGAAGGAGATAATGGTTCACTGATTAACCATAGCAAAAGAGAGAGAACCTAATCAACATTTCATGGAAAACCATAGTAAACACTGCAGATCTTGGCTGTGCAGAAACAGATCCGGTGTAAAAGGTGTGAACTTGTACAAACAAAGTCTTTTTGCAGCAGAACACAACTCATTTCACTGTCATGTCAGACACGCTCTTAACCTGTCCTAAGAGATGCACAGCTATTGTGGAGAACTTGGAGAAATCATTACTGATTACCAGCACCATCAAACTCCAGGACTTCCTCCCAGCTCACTCATTTCGCCTCTGACATGAGCAACAGATCAAAAATGAAAGAGGATGCCACTTCTTAATAGTCTCCCAAGTCAGGCCAGGCTATTAGGATATAAATATATGGTCTTTATTTGCAAAGAAGCATGAAAGAAATTGCTACAAAGGCAAGCACAAGTAATATCCACATATATCCATCAAATGAGGGATGTCGAGCCAGACAAAAGCATCTCAAAGAACAGAGATCTCTAGCCTGAGGACAAAGCTTCATTTGCTGAGATAGAGTGACATAGGGTATTACTTACCCCAACTATGACAGCTGCATGTTGGGCAATCAATTTGAGCCCATTTGGTAAGAGCAGCAAGCGACAAAACCCTGCTCAGAGGAAAGGCTGATACCTACAGCGGTGTTCAGGCCGCTGTGGTCAGTTGTTTGAGCAGGGTTTCCTCTCTTCCCAACTGGCTTTTTCCATCAATTGGCACTGCAAAGGTACTCAAAGACTCGTGTGAATCAAGGACATCAGGGTCGGTACTGAAGAGCAGTCCTCAGGCTGGAAGAGGTGAAGCCATTCAGAGGTGAGGCTTAGCACAGGGAGACATGAAGGTCAATAGATAAACCTGGAAGAACAGGAGGCTGCTGTGAAAAGGCAGTGGAGCTGAGCTACTGCTCTTTATGGGATAGAAAGGGAGAAGAGAAAGAAATAAAGCGGAGATCTGCTCCACATACACTGTGTGAATCCCTGATGGCCTTAAGGAGCTATTTTCTGTGGGGAGATAGGCTTGTGCAAGCCAAATCTCAGCTATCACTCTCTTGCTCCGCAGGAACATTTAGCCAGCTACACATTCTACATATGCCTATGGGAGGCAACTTCACTCAATTAAACCCAGAAGATGTCAAAGCCTGCAGCTCCCTCACTCTCTCCTGGCTACAGTTGGGTCTCAAGTCCTTGATGTTGAGGTGAGACAAGGCGTAGTGTCCGGAACTGCTGAGTGAGCAATGGAATCAGCAGTTACTGCACTAAGGGATGGGAAGGCAGGCACAAGAGCTGTGTGTGCAGCCTTTGTTACCGCTGCTGCTAATTGGAACACAAGGAAATTATTTCTTCCATCTGTGAGCCCCACAAATAAGACCTCCCTGCTGCTGTTTCCTCACTGCTCCAGCCATCAAGCCCCTTTGTTCTACATGTCACACTGGCCATTTACAACGGAGTAAAATGGATTTGCCTTCCAGCAGTATTTTTATTTTCCATTTGATTTGGGTTTTAAATGCACCGAACATGAGAATTTTTGAAACTTCCTGATGCTGAATGCTTAAAGCCCTCATTAAACATTTAGTGCGTGAAGGGAGGAAAAAAAACAGGCAAACATAACGACCAAAACCCCACATGAAGTATAAAACAGGGGAAGCAGAGTTCAAGGCAAACTTCCTTCAGGGTCAGGTTTCATCCCCTGCTCAAGGATGAAGGAATGTTTGCTCTTCCATATTCAGTGGTTGCAGTGACCTGGCAAGCTCCAATAGCACTCAGGGCTGGTTTAAATTGCTACCCTTGCACAAAGGCATCTGCAGTGATCTGAAAGCTTATGGAATAACATGAATACAGAGCACCCCCCAGCTCCAAAGAGCCTCTGCCTTGCTCTGGCATGCCTCAAACCTGGGGCAGGATGGTTTCTATGTGCTTGCTCTGTGCTGGTGCAGGAGTGGCAGCACAACATCCCAGGAGAGCAACAGGGACAACCTGACCTGGACCACCAAGCACAGCACTGGGATGAGCACGGCTGGTGGCTTGGGGCAGAGGGAAGTGGTGCATGGAGACCCCAGGAGCTGCCTGAAGGTGCAAAGGGAGAATGAACACCTAATGGGGTCCTCCAGGAGACACGGTGCTAACCCAGGAGAGATGGAAGGGCACTTTTTCTTTAGCTGCTGTGTACAGTTTACAGGGAGGATGTAAATGCACGGGTTTCCTCCATGGCCTCAGTTATCCCAGGGGCTTTCCAGCTGAGCCAAGCAGTGCTGCTGAAATCCTAACTGCTGTTAACATCCCTGACTTCAGCGCAATTGGGCTTTTGCCATCCTGGGCCCCAGCAATGTCTGTTAGTAGCTCTAGAGGTGAAAACCAGAGTGTGAGACAAGTGGGGCAGATCCCATGCTCAATTTGGCACAGTTGGAAGTTTAACGGCAACGCTCTCTGCGTGGAGGTAGCGTCTGGCTCCTCTGAGCAGATCAATAGCAGTGCCTGTTGAGGGAACACAGCATTTCAAGTCATGGCTCTGAATGGGTTTTACTGCCTCTTCTTTATTAAAGGCAGCTGCAAGTACCAAATGGAGAGACAAATTCAGATTGGGAGCACTACTGACAAGTCTCCCAGTCTCAGCCAATGTTTAGAATGACCGAGGATGGCTGTGTGAGAGCAAAACTCACCTGAGTGAGCTACACAGGCTGCTCTTCTTGGCTTGTAAGAGTTAATCTGGGTGGATCCCAGGAGTGGGAAGTTGCTCCATGGCTTTGCACAGGACAGCAGCTCAGCTCCGTACACAACGGATTTACTTCCACAGCCACACTCTGCTCCGTTATCCCACAATAAGATTTCCCCTCCTGGCTCCAGCCCCGCTTTAGGCTGCTGGGAACTCACTGATAACACCTGAAGCCCCTCAGCAATTCACTAGCTGTAAGAAGACCTACTCTGCGAGAAGGATAATGAATTTGAGAATTCCCAATGGAATTTACTGAAGCTGGGGCAATGGCAAAGCCAGCAGCCCGTGGTGAAGTGCCCAATCCTTCACACTTGTGCTGTTTGATCAGTGCTGGAGTCCTGAGTTCAGCAGAAGGGAGCTCAACACCAGAGGACTGCAAAGTAGCTTTAAGACACAGCTGCACCTTTCTAACCATTGGATCAGCAGAACATGGAAAGAGTTTCTTGCCTAACTCAGATCCACACGGAATAACCCACCCTGTTTGTCAGAGGCACCAACGCAACCGCTGACCACCATGGGGTAGGGTTGCTCTAATCCAACATTCATGCAACCATTCCAACCCAAACCAGTGTGGGATTCTATGACTGGGAGCAGTGGAGGCATCTAGATCTCATGAGAGCAATCCCAGTGGTCATTATCTGCGGCTGCACCATCCTCTGGGAATCCTCCATCAGTCTGAGATAATAAGAAGGATAACTGAGATTCTACCCCCAATCCTCCCTACTATGAGCACTCTTGGTTAAGTGAACAGTATGGACGTAGCAGATTAAATCCACCATTCAAATTACCTGTTAAGCATGAAGGTGTCTGAGCCTCTAATGATGAAGTCAACACAGAGCTGGGCTCCAGGGCTGCAGCCTCCAGTGAGGGATTCTACCCACTGATTCCAAATATAATTCCCTGCATTTGCACAGGCTGAAATCATCTTGCAGCCTGCATGGCAGGTTATGGGTCACCATCCATCAACGTCATGGGTAAGCAATGAACAAGGCTGAGGATGGGTATTTAATAACAAACAAATAGATAAAGTACCCATTCTTAGGGAGCACAGATATTATTTCATTTGCTGTTTACTGTCAGGATCTCCATGATAAAGAGTCCTTCATAACTTGGATTCTCACACACTGCAGTTATTAACCTTAATTGTGTTGCCCCCATGTTACACTATGGCAGGGATGAATTTCTGTGATTCATCCAACACTCAGATTTAGTTACAATCTCATCATTTTGCTCTTTGTTTCAGCAGCTCTAATATTAACCTAGGTCAATAATTCTGTCAAGTGGGACTGATGATACCTCAAATAGGGAATTTAACGCATGGGAATTACATCTTATCTCAAAGATGCAAAAATGAAAATCATGGCTAATCACTGGATGAATGTGTTGAGAGCAGCTGGGCCCATACAGCCAAGGCATATTTGCCTATTGCACACTTAGGAGAAGCTTATTGGATGTAAAGACCTCCTTCTTTAGCCTTTGCTTGGTCATGACTAAGCACCAGAAGCATTTTTTCCCTCCCACTTCTAATTCCCATCTAACAGAATGTGCTGAATTATCTTCAGAAGTCACCAGCTTTTGGAAGCATTTCAGGGCAACCCAGAGAGAACTCAAACTATTGTGTCCTGAGAACTAGTGCCTGGATTCACACAGCTCGAAGCCAGAAGCTTGGCCACTTCAGTTTGCTCTTGTCATGATTTACACACTCAGTTCTTCCCAGTGGCTGAGATATCGTCATGGACATCCGTGCACTCCAGGGAATCCAAACAGGAATGCCCAAAAACCATGCCTGTAACTTGAGTGCAGTAACTGCTGGAATGTGGCTCAGCTGAAGGGAACTCACTTCCAGGAGATAACCGAGCATGGCTGCCTGCCCAGCTTCAACAAAAGCTGGATTTCGTCAAGCCAAGTCAAACTACACCATTCATTAGGAGAACTGCAGAGCAGAACATTTGGAAAGTTAATTGGGTTTGCAATTAAAAGATACACAGACCATGTGATCCAATTAATTTTACATAAACTTGGTCAGCAATGAAACCTAAAAGCACTCAGTTACTTCTTTAAATGAAGCATATGTTGGTTTCCAACACCACCAGTTCTTTGCATACCAAAGAAGAGGCACTGAAGCACTCACAACTGCAGCAGGAATCTCTCACACTGCTGTGTTTTATCAAAGGCATTGCCGATTTGGAGATTAATACCACCTGAAGCATAAAGTCCAGCTTGGAAAAGCAGCAGAACTACATGTGGAGATGAAGCTGCCTCCTCGCACAGTGAGGCTCAGCAAGTTTCAATCGTTAATCCAGGGCAACGTATGGCTTTCAGTTGATAAACGTGCAGTCGTTCAGTGCTCAGCAGCCAACTGGCTTTAGCACAAGCTCAGCTGCTGAAAACGCTCCAAGTCTGAATTTTCAGGGTACGAGCTGGTTCTTCCCAAGATCCCACGAAGCGCGATTTCTGGCTAAGGCGGGCTTGCTTATACACATCAAGAAATCCTTTGCATCCTGGCTAACTGGATGGATCTGGAAAACTGGTGTCTGCAAGCTGCTTCTTACTAAGTACCATGCCCAGTCCTGGCAGTGGAGGCAGGGCACAGGTCTGACTCTCAGCCCTAGAGCAAACTACTGCTGCTTCCTTCAGTCCCTGTGTTTCTGCCTGGTTTTAATCTGTACTTAGGAAATGCAGCCTCTGGGATAGGCAGGGTGGTTTGGTGTCTGCACAGCACTGTGCACCCCCTGGGTCTTATTCTGATTGCGGCTTTTCATAAAGGAAAAAAGCCACTGAAGTCAGGACTGGTAAGGATGTAGCAGGGCAGGTATCCCATTGCGTTAAAGCTGTCTGCTCCAAAGAGCACAGGCCTGGGCTGGTGGTGAGACGATGCTCCCCTAGACCAGGCTCAGCAGGTTGGAAGCAGCAGCCTCTTCTACACAGAACTTGGGGCTGTTTTTAAACCCAACCCCTGTAAGAGGAAAATGAGACCCCAGAGAGCCACTTTACAATACTGTGCAAGACCTCCAGCCCTGTTAGCGGGGTCGGAACCTCCCTGCGGAGGTGCTGTGTGTACCTGTGAGCAAGAGCTATTGGGCAGAGACAACCATCGCGCTCCAACAGCCCCGCAAGTGGGTTCAGCTCAGCCCTGCAGCGTTGCAGAGGTTGGATAAACATTTCCCTTCCTGTGGAGTAGAGCCCAGCAGTTCCTGGACAGGCTGGAATGGCAACACATGCCTGGCTGGAGGCAATACCCCATTCATCAGTCAAACAGAAAAGCTTGATTCTGAAGGGCTCTAAAACTCATTTTTCCATTCCTCCAGCTACTGATGTCTTCTTCCATTCACTCCCACAATAGCAGAATTAGGCCCAATATTATTGCTATTGTGTGGGCAAATTGGGGTTTTATTGCAGATTCATACCAGTGCCAGAATCTGTCTTCCATAAAGAGAGGACTTCAGGGAATGTTTTCAGGTGTATGGGGGAGTAATTGGAAGGGAAGCATTAGCACATCAACATTCTTCATGCTCTATCTGTGTATGAAGTGTTAGGGGACGCAAACATTGCAAGATTTGTCTCTTATTTAAAGCACGTTAAATAGGAACAAAACCAGATAAATTGGTTTTGTGCAACAGAAAATTATGGAAGTTTCAGGGGAATTGTGATTATTCACACATATGGATCACACATCAGGCAACAATGAGGCAGAAAACCTCCAGGGGCAGACGAATTCTAACCTTAAAGCAAGGAAAGGTGTTGCCTTTTAGAAACAGGCCTCACATCCCCTAAACTGTTCCAAAAGGGTTAAAATCGCAACAGCAAACTTCATTTTGCACAGAGAGAAACCTTCTGGATCTCATTTGGGTTTCAAAACTGAGGTATTTGTTCATAAATCACTTTGAAAACTATTATTTCTAGGAAAGTGCTTTGAAAATGGGTTTCTACCTGCGGAAGGCAAGAGGATGAGGGGAGGAAGCCGTGAGCACATGTCCTGCAGGGGCTGGAAGGGCGAGAGGTGTTTGGGCAATGGGTTGTAATGAGAGCATCCCACCAGCAGCATGGAGAGAGGGTTTAAATGGATTGCCAGGATTCAAAGGCTATCACCAGACTGCTGGAAAGTACTAAAACAGCCTCGGAGAGAGTATTCATCCCACCAAAGCTGCCTTTCATCATCCAACAGGCTGCTCTCATGTCAGCCTCACCAAGGAGGGATGTGCATGAAGTAACTGCAGCTCTCTCTGACATGAAGCTCTCGGTTTGCCCTTGGCTTGGTGGGGCTTTGGAGCAAGAAGTACCTGATTGCTTTCACTCCCTCCAAGATGTTTTTGTCTACCAAGGAGGTTTCAACAGCAGCCGACACAGGGGTTTTCTCTCCTTTGTATTGTGCCAACCCCCTGGCAATGGGCAGGGACACCTTCCACTGGAGCAGTTGCTCCAAGCCCTGTGTCCAACCTGGCCTTGAACACTGCAGGGATGGGGCAGCCACAGCTTCTCTGGGCACCCTGTGCCAGCGCCTCAGCACCCTCATAGGGAAGAACTTCCGCCCAAGAGCTCATCTCAGTCTCCTCTTTGCCAGGTTAAAGCCATCCCCTTGTCAAATCAACTCAGAATCCAGTATACTTGGCAGAACGGGAAGCTGCAGCCTGCAGGAAAGGCAAAAATGAAGATAGAAAAGCCTTTTTCAGCAGCACAAGTAACTGGGCACTGGAACAACTTCCCAGGAATGCTCTTGATTTTCCATCAGCAGAGCTGTTCACTCAGGGCACAGTAACACACATTCAAATCTGTATAAATTAAAAGGTCGTTTTGGACTGATTGTCTTTCCCCAACCCACCTCAGAGCTGAAGCAAAAGCAAAGGCAGCGTTGGCTGAAATAAGTACTTGGTGTCCTCGCTTTTTAAGGATTAATGAAGGGGGAAAAAAAGAAAAGAAATTTGAGAACAAAATGAACTGAAAATGTTTCATTTTAAAACATCAGAAAACCCTCTGATTTTTTCCTGCAGAAAGAGATAGTTTAAAATCAATAGTTCACAAAACATCATGTTCCAAATGTGCACAACTCCTTCTTCCCCTCCTGCAAGGAGAAGTGGACATAAAAGCATCGCAAGTAATCTTGGAAACCAGACCTTGTGCTTAAAGATGCCAATCACTCGCAGAGGCCCCAGGGCAGGCTGCAGAAATGATGGGCTGAGGCTCCTGGGACCTGCTGGGTGTGATGGCATCGTTCAGCATTGTTCTGGTTAGCAATGGGCCTCCTGCATCACGCAGCCCTTGCGAGAAGTGATGTCCTTTTAAATAGCAAAGACAGACACCTTTGAACTGGAAATAAGGTGGAGTGCTTGAGCAGAGGAAAGCTGGTTTGGGAGGGGAGCAGGCAGAGCAGGACTCTGCAGGCTGGGCTTTGGAATGCTCCCAGCACCATGGTACACTCCCTGCTTCTCTTACATTGGAGCTGACATTGGAATGCTTTCATCCCAGCTCTGCGGAAAGCTTCATCACTTCCAGGTCTCAGGACTAGAGGTCCCTAAGCATGATGGCTGTGGCACGGCCTCTTTAGACCAAAAGCCAAATGTGTGCATGTATGGCCACTGGGAAATGAGATGACAAAAGATTTATGCACTCAGAAAAACATCGTCCAAAGAGAAAAGGAACCTTTTGGAAGGTGGCAAAACAACCTCAATGCACCTGAGTTTAAATGAAGCTCTTCACGAAGAATTCTTGCCTTTGGTTGTATTACAGCTCCAAGCAGTTTTTACTTTCTCCTTCTCAGCCTCCTCCTTCCCTTCCTCTCTTTATTTTCTCCTGCTCTTCTCTTTAAGAGCCTTCCCTTGAAGGAGTACGAACTGTCACTTCTTCACTGCAATTCATGAGACAGACAGGAATTAATTCTTCAGCCTTTGTCTCTTTGACTCCATCCCTAATCCCTTCCATGTCAAGGCTGCCTGATGAGACTCTGCTTTCCTTTCCTCTGCTTCAAGTGGAAGAGGGCATTCTTGTTCGGGTGAAGACTTGTTTCTTTTGAAGTCTTCTGGGCTTAATGCTGGGACTCCAGCAGAGCCAGGCTGGATGACGAGGGCTTGGGCCACCAAACGGATGGTGCTGAGCTGCTCTCCTTCCCGCCAGCTCCAGCCACTGGAACACGAACCGTGCAGGACCTGAAGCTGCTGCTCCTGGAGTGATTATATGAGAAGTTTCTCCTCCGCCTTCCCAAAACAAGGGTGTACTCCAGCCCCAAGTGCACAGCCACGCTACCGCAGTATTTGCTTGTCTCAACGCTTCCAGACACACAAGGATTAAAGTGTCACTGCAAAAACAAGCTTCATTACAAAACCCACTGCTTTCAACATAAAAACCAGCCTAAGAGACAGCAAGTAGCAGAGAGCGAGAACACCCTCTCCTGCTTATCCAGGCAATGCTGTACCTGATGAGAATGAAATGTGTGTAGGGGAGAAATCTCACAAGTGTTCGCTTGCCTTTGAAAGCAGTCGTCCAGAAGCCGTCTCCTTTCTGGTTTTGCACTGCAAGCATTCAGACGATTCAGAGGAAAGCAAATGCCTAGCAGCAGGTTGAAGTCAAGCAGCCGAAGCTTCCCCAAACCCACCTCTCTGTTTTAGAACAAGCTGCAGTGGCTGTAAGCTCAGGTTGAATTTAAAGAGGCCCCAGGATTTGTGATTGCAAATCCCACGTTCAGACCCGGTTATCTGCAGTCAGCACAAGGCACAGGAATGCTTCAGAGAAGGAAGTGAGACAGTGCAGTGTATGTGTGAATTTGACGATGTGTTTGTAGATCATCAGCAAACAGGGAAGGGGAGGAATTGAAAACCAAAGCAACACTGTTTTCTGTGTATGAAGATAGGATGAGAAAGTTGGGGCTGTTCAGCCTGGAGAAGAGAAGGCTGCGTGGAGACCTCAGAGCAGCT
>JANRGW010035446.1:0-11194 GCA_024733675.1 Psilopsiagon aymara
GAGACTGTCCCATTGGCAGCATGCATGGCTTTGTGCATGGTCCTTGTTGGCTTGGGGCAGTCTCTGCCATTGGTGGTGCCAATAAAGAAACTATAACGTATGTATTTAAAACATTCTGTGATGAGGCTGCCCGGTGTGAAGTGGCACCTGAGCCCAGTGGATGGCCTTGGAGGGGTGTCCCCATGTCCCTTAGGGCACTGGGACAGAGATGGGCATACATCTTTTCCCACTTCAATCCTTGGGTTTGAATTTGGTGCCTGCCATCAGGGTGCTTTGGGGCTTTGCTGCATCCTGAGTGCCCCTGGCACAGTGTCTGTCCCCACCAGGAAAGGAGGGCAGCCCCAAGCTGTGTTTTGGGGAAGTTGGGAAGCCGTAAGTGATAAATACAATGCTCCCCACTGTGCCCAACCACACACACACATGACTCCCCAGCACCGTGCTTCCCAGAACTCACGGGGGCTCCCGTAAGCCCAGTGCTCAGCCAGGGAACAGCACTGCACTGGGATCACTGACACCCAACAGCAGGGAGGCTGTGGTGGCCATGGGGATGGGGCAGATTCTGCTTTGGCTTTGCCTTAGCACGGGGTGTCTGTGGGACTGCAGTCTCGGAGCACTTGCCCCACAAGAGGAGGGTCTGACCTCTGCAGGGACCCATCTCCCCACCACATCCATTGCCCCCGGGTCCTGCAAAGGACTTCTGAGGGTTGGTGGGAAGCCAGAGAGCTGTCAGGTACCAAAGCCATCCTCGGTGGGGGGTGCTGCAAATCAAACGCGTGCCGCGCTCAGCCGAGTGCAGCAGAACTGCTGCGGCAGAGCAGTCCAAAAGCCGCTGCGCAGCGCGTGAACCCGGCTGCGGGTCCCCCGGGGCACCTTCGGCAGCCCCTCTTCCCCATCAAGCATACTTGAGGCTCCGCGCCTGTCACGGGGATCAAAGGCGGAGGCTGGGGGGAGGCAGGGGTGTCAGCTGGGCCACTTGTGAAGCCGACTGCGGGAGCCAAGACCTCCGACTTGAACCCGCTTTTTTTTGCACACACACACACACACACACCCCCCCGGGCATCCTTACACGCTTCTAACATCTCTCTCGCAGCTGCGCATCGTTTCATCTCCAGCGAGGGAAGAGGCAGCGCCGGAGCCAGATGCGCCCGGGAAGGCTGGAAAAGCCGCTCCCTCCCCCCCCCCGGAACGCCAGGTCCCAGCCCCTGTGCTGCCGGCAGCTGGGGAGCACCGGGTGCTGGGGGGGAATCCCGGCCCCGTTTTCCAGCCGCAGCCTCCCGGCGCCAGCTGGGATGAGACACATTCCCACGGTTCCCAGAGCTGTTTCAGCAGGGTCAGGGCTGTCGATGTCCTCCCGCAGCCCTCGGGTTGGTCCGAGCATCAGCGGGGAGCGGGATCTTTCCTGGGGGGACAGGGATAGCATTGGCCATTTTGGAGTAGAGAAGATGCTCTCAAGCAGTGCCAACCACAGCTGCATGGGGTGAGATGACCACGCCAGGGAGAAAAAGCTCAATATTAAGGGAAGTTGGTTTAAAAATCAGCACAAGCCACCCTAAATGCAGTTTCTGGGCTCTCGGGAGCTGCTGTACTCATGTCAGATCCGCACCAATTGCTGATTATTGCGCTGGGGACTGTCTCCAAAACAGAGGAAGGATGCTCTGCAGGAGCAGGAGGCTTTGCCAAAGCCAGCTTGGCATCCCCTGGCTTTGCCCCCCACCTGCAGAGCTGGAAGGGCACCTCCTAAGCCCGGATCCAGGAGCTCCCTAGCAAAGTGCCCTCTGGCACTGTAGGCCTTCAGGGAGCCCTTGGAGGGTCTGGGAGGGACCACACAGCCCTGGTAGCCTCTGTCCAGCAGGGTTTTTCTCCAGGGCAGCCCCACCAGCAAGCTCTTGGGGACAAGTGTCCCAAGAGCCATCTACAGAGGGAGGAGCGCCACCTCCTGACGTTGGGTGTCCTCTTGTCCCCAGGACTCCGGGATGGAAAAGGAGTAAAACCCACTTTTGTGGGTTTTTCCCCTCTTCAGTGTTTTAATCAGTCAGCAACCACCGCTTCGAGAGTAAACAAACCCACGTCTGGCACTGGGTCCCCAAACTGAAGCAGCTCCTCCTGCTAGATACATGCTGAGCATCCTAAACAAGGACAGCAGCAGTTTAACACTGCTTCCTTCTACTTGGGCACTAATTTGACTGAGAATTCCCTCCACTCCCATTGCCACCTGAAAACACACTCACCAGCTCCCAGCCTCCATCAGAGCTCACACCACAAGGCACAGTTAGGTGAAATGAGGCACAGATTCTCATGAAGGCATAGGTGCTCATCCCCAGCACAGCCCAGTTTATCCTCATAAACCCAGTTCCATTGGATGACTCCAACTGGTTTGACTGAGGTGGAGGGAGCATACAGGGCTGGCTTAGAGCTATGCACTTGCTAGCCAACTAGCACATAATATGCTTCAAAGCAGCTAAGAGAAAAGACCACCTAAGGATTACCAACAGGCAGGAAAACCTCTCTTCTGCTCATAGAACTGCAGCCTCGAAATGGACATAGGTTGGAAATTCCACTTTCCTGCTTCAGGGCAACACTAATTTTAAGGCTCTCTGCTACCTCTGAAACTCGGGGGAAATAAAAGGAAAGAAAATCGTCTGGTGAGACCTCTCTTGTTAAGACTTGGCTGGAACGAAGCAGCAGGTTCATGTGCTAAAGGAGGCTGAGGGGGAGCCAGCCAGCTTGTGCAGTCACCCAGTCTGGTTTCTACGGAAACAAGGTAAATGTTTTTCCTCCTTCTCACCGCCTTTTAACTCTTAGAAGGCTCTTACACATCCCCACAGGAAATACCCTCTACATCCACCTTTCCCTATTTCAGGTTGAGCAAATAGCATCGAACCAGGGGTCTGCCTCAGAGCAGCACTTTTGGTGTGCCGATCCATAGAGTTGTTGCCATGTCTCCAATTATGGTCAGTGAAGGACACGCCAGCGCCGTTATCTAAATTTACACGAGGCCTCAGTTGGGCCATGCCCGAAGCGCCAGTGATCTCACTGCTGTGGCTGGAGGCAGACAAGCACCGGCGCAGCCGCTGCCTTTCTTGGTATAATGCCCCAGCCCCAACACCACGCTTCTGTTGGGACTGGTGCTGTGCATGGAGCTGGTCCCCTGCACACAGGCGCTGTCGCATCTGCCCTTCACCATCAGACTGGGCAGGGGATACCAGCCAAAGCGTCTCCCCAGCATTCTGAGCCATGCAGGAATGCAACACCAGTAGCACTCGCAACTCTCCCTTCCTTGGAGGGTGGGTGGGATGTGAAGTC
The DNA here is from genome assembly GCA_024733675.1 of Psilopsiagon aymara. Lineage (NCBI taxonomy): Eukaryota > Metazoa > Chordata > Aves > Psittaciformes > Psittacidae > Psilopsiagon > Psilopsiagon aymara. The sequence continues at coordinate 3,304 of JANRGW010035446.1, forward strand.
ATCACCCTCTCCCCTGCCAGGCCAGCCAGTTTCCTCACCAGGCAAAGCCTTCCAGGATGGGAAATTGATTTGGGAATACCCAGCTGCTGCAAGGCTGGAAATGTGTCAGGGGAAGGGATTCTGGAATACCCACCTTATGTGAGGCAAGCTGCATTTGCAAACAGGGCACAGGTTACATACCCTCCATCACAAGAGAAAGAAGAGGGTTTCCACAGCAACAGCCAGCACCAGCCACCCACCTAACATTTAGTGCTGTTTCAGTTGTGTGGAGTTTCCTTTATTTAAAACCTGTTTGATACAAAGGAGCTCTTTAGTCACCCAGCAGAGGATTAACATGTGGAATAATGCCTCTGAAATGGCAAACATACAGAGCTCCTGCTGCTTTGCTATTTCAACCAAGCAGAGAAGCCTTGCTCTGTGCCCCACAGTCTCTGCTCTCCAAAACCAGCAACAGCAGCTTCCTCCTTGTTAGAGGAACCCTGCTGATTTGGGTGTACAGGAATTGGAGCTTTACTTGCTCCTGTTTGGGCTGGTCCCACACAGGGTGCCTGCAGTGAGTACCAGACCTGATGCAGCTATGCATACACCAAGAGACAAAGTTAACTTCTTTAAAATGTTTATTTTCTTGGTCTGAGAGCACACAGGCCACAAGACCCTTGCAGACATTAAGCTGCCTCCTCTTTGGCAATGCGGTCTTTCTTGAGTGGTCCCTGAAAAAAGAGAACAAACTATGTACACAGCAGCCTGCACCAAGGAGCACATCACGCCTCAATCACAACCCTGCCATTACTTCTCCTCTTGCTGCAAAGCAAATTAAGGCCAAAAAAACCCTTCAATGTTGCAGCCTGTTGGAAATCACAAACCTCATCCCCCCCAGTTACAGGTTTCAGGGTAAAGCTGAACTCGGCACAGCCACAGCGCACCATACCCATGACTCCACACGGAGCAGAGAAGAAATGCTGGTGCCACCTTGTGGGGAAATGCCTGCACAGCCCCCAAGCAGCTGAACCACGCTCTGACCCAGCACCCAGCAAGGGCCTCACACCCAGGACTCGAGACCTGCCTTCTCCAGCAAGTGATGAGCCCACCATGAGCACCACCCAGAGCTGTTCCCAGAAGAAATGCAGTGCAGAGGGACTTCCCACGTGTGTCAGTGTTCAGTGCTTACTCCACACCTCATCACTGGATGACTCTTACTCAAACATGGCAACATCCCTCAGGCACCAAGTGCTGCCACAGGGGAAGCGAGACCCCAATCCAGCCCATGGTCCTAACCAAGTTGGACCTTCTTGACTGAAGCGACACACTTCATTTCACAGGAATCCTGGCCCTGTGGCAGCCCAAGGGTCAGGCTACCAACTGCTATTACCTGACAAGGCAATATACAGTACAAAACTGGCCAACTTCAGGAAATGTCCATACCATGAAAGCCTTCTTCTCCTCAGCTGTCTGGAAGCGGCCATGGCCGAATTTGGAGGTTGTGTCAATGAACTTCAAGTCAATCTTCTCCAGGGCCCGGCGCTTGGTCTGCACAAGCAAGGACTGCGAGAGAAGACATCAGGTGAGTGAGTACACAGCAGCACCCTTTCAGCCTGCCAGTATGCTGGCTACTTCTGATCACCTCCACGGCTAACACCCTCCTAAGTCACCCTGACCTCATGCTTTTGCTACTATGATGTGCAAGGAGCATTTGCCAGTAAGCTAGCTGCACACCTTTGGCTTTCAAGAGTGAAGACTGGTGAGCTCACACCAGCAGATGAGCCCAAGTCTGCCCACCTTATAGTCCACAAGAATTCTCAACCCTAAAGCATGCCCTTATCTGCAAACAGCCCTGGACTGAATGAACTTCAGAAAGGATCTCACACTACTGCGGAGGTCACTAATATGAGGTGGGTCCAGATCCATCAGGTTTTTCTTTTTAGCTGGCTACAGAGTCCCCTTGGCAGCAAACATGACCTGTACCAAAGGCAGCACCCCTACCTTAAGCTGCACCAGCCCATCTGACAGCAGGTCACACTACTCACCTTGCGCAGGGTTAGGACTCTCTTCTTGGTCCCAACAACACAGCCTTTCAGCATGATGAAGTCATTGGTCACCTCACCATAGTGGACAAAGCCTCCCTGAGGAAGGAGAGAGCAGTTAGTGTTTTGTATGAAGCAGGACCAATGGTCACATCTGCCTATAGCTTGATATTCTCATGCCACTTCTGGGTCTCAACCACTCCCACATTCACAAAAATCCCATCTCCAGTAGTACCTTCTGCTGGTCAAATTCCTTGATTCAGCAATTTAGTTGCATCAACGTTAAAAAGGCAAAATCCTTACAGCAGCAAGAAGAGGCAGCTAACAAAACAAGAGCACAAGCTGCTCTCCCTGTTATTCCTTGTTTACAAGTACCATTTACAGTAGAGGTTTGTAACATCTCTACTATTGCCACATATCAAAGGCAATTAGCAAGTTACACAAGTCCTTACTGAGAATGACTAAGCAACACTGCCTCCCACAGCTGTCAAGCTGTATCCCAAAAGCTCTTCATTCAACCATCCTGCAGTTTACGCCAGGCCCTTTGCCTCTTAAGATTGCAGCTCATAAGCAGACTCTCCACAGAGCTCAACAACTCACCAGAGGGTTAATGCTCTTGTCAGACAGGTCATAATCAGTTGAAGCGTTGTTTTTGATCAGCTTTCCATCCTTGATTTGGTAACCCTGGCCAATCTTGTAGATCTAAAAATGACAAGAATTTCTACTTACAAAAATATAGGAGAAAGGACCTGTCATCAGCCAAAGTGCAAACTGTTCTACATAGGGCTGGAGAAAAATGTCTATTGCGCTTTGGAAACACATGGCTGTGCGAGAATTTGATGGTTACTCAACATTACTGCCCTGAGATTACATTTGGAGCTAAACATCCAAAGCAAAACTATTCACTGTCATGCAGCAAGTGAGCCCAGGCAGCTCTTGCTCCTTCCCAGCAGGTCACAGGTACAAACCTTCTTATTGATTTCAGTCCGATGGTGATAGCCCTTCTGACCAGCCCGGGCCACTGAGAAAGCCACACGAGCAGGGTGCCATGCACCAATGCAGGCCACTTTGCGCAGACCCCTGTGAGTCTTGCGGGGCAACTTTTTGGTGTGCCAGCGGCTGGTAACGCCTGGAAGAAACCAGAGCAGCAGTGTCACTGACTGCTATCAGAGATTCACCGAATTGTTCAACTGGAGTTTAACCCACCTTTCAAGCTGCTGTTCTAGGCCACAAAAAGGAAGCCCAGGCCCACATCCCAGGAATTCACTCAGCTTCCTTGTGAGTCTGCCCCTTAACTACCCACACCCCCTCCACAGCTCCCTTGGTTGTGTTCTCAGAAGGAAGGCAGCATGGAATGACTCCTCACAGATGTCAGGCGCTGTGCCCAGCGCTCATTCCATGGTCTCATCATTGAACCACGACAACAGGATAGATTCACCTCCATAGCTCTTAAGTCTAAATGTTTTTGAAAACTCAAAACTGCATCCAATCACAAACAGGAGAACTCCTATGTGTTTACCTTTATATCCCTTGCCCTTGGTGACTCCAATGACATCAATCATCTCGTCCTGGCCAAAGACAGTTGACACAGGCACCTGCTGTTCCAGCTTCTCCCGGGCCCAATCCACTTTCTCAGCAACTGTTCCACCATTCACCTGGATCTCCATCAGGTGAGACTTCTTCTGTCTCAGGGGCAGCAAACGCATCTAGGAAACAGGAAGAATTGAAGTCAGCTCCTGTTTTTCCAAAACGGACCTTCAATAGCTCAGGATCCCCCTAGTACTGGCCTAATCTGTTTAACTAAATATATCCTTTCCCAAGATGAACTTCCAACATATTGAAATAAAAGGCCCTACAACAGGTAGAAAGGCTCTACTGTAGCTACAACGGCAAGCCACATTATCTGGAAGTTATATGCCAACCATAGGAACTCTATCCCCACAGCCATCAGCCAAACTCCATCCACAAAGAACAGGAGGTAATGAGGAAAATGGTTTAAAACTGAAAAAGGACAGTGGACATAAAGAAGTAACTGTTTATGAGTGAGGGTGGTGAGACACTGGAACAGGCTGCCCAGAGAAGCTGTGGATGGACCCATCCTTGGCAGTGTTCAAAGCCAGGCTGGATGGGGCTTTGACCAAGCTCATCTAGTAGAAGGTCTCCCAGCTCACTGCAGGGGGGTGGCACTACATGATCTTTAAACGTCCCTTCCAACCCAAACCATTCTATGATTTTTTGTATATTCTGCCACACTGAAGGACACTTTGGGTAGGGTCACATTTACAGTTCTGTATTTAGCAGATGAGGATTAATACAACTAGTAACAGCAGCTGCAATAGTACCTTTGCTATTGCCATGGAAATACGATTTAGTAAAATCAGCAGTGACATAACTAGACTTCTTATTGCACTCACAGCCAACCCAAAGATTGAACTGCATGTCCCAAGAAAGACTGGCAGAGCTCTGATGGCTGGGGAGACACCATCACATCTCCTCTAGCTGGGCAACAGAACCACCAAAAGCCTCTGAGTGTCTGCAGCCCCTACAGAATGCAGCCTGCAAGGATGCTAATGACACAAACCCCAGAATTAAGTTTTCAGCCTGGCTTTGTTTTATTATTTATTTATACCTGGAATTAAGAGAGCCCAGGTCTGCACGGTATCAGCAAAGGACAGGCAAGAAGTTCCTATCAGGGTTCAGTCTCTTTTGGACACTCCTCAAGCATCCTGTGAGCACACACTTTGTACAGGGTGAAGAGGACTAGCATTTGTATTGTGCATAATAGCCAGCACCAGGCTGCAGGGGAGGGCAGCAATCTCCCTACACAGATGGATCAAGTTTCATGCTTGCTCCCTTGGCTGTTTCCAGTGTACATCTGAATCCCACACAGCCACTTACCTGAGTGTGAGCCATGACTCTAATAACCTGGCAGTATTTCTTCATGCTATTGAAATCTTTCTCCAACTGCTTTTTGCCCTCCTCATCTTGCCATTTCTTGCAGTATTTGGTGAAGGCCTTCTTCTTGGACTTGTGCCTTCAGAAGCAGAGCAGAGACAAGGTTGGCTAAGCCCTTCATCGATCCCCAGGGAAGTGGGGATGAGCGGAAGGAGCTGCCACCTCAGCTGGTTTTGGCTCATTGCCAGCTTCTAAGGACTCTTCCACTGGCAAGCGGAGCCTGGAGCTCATCAGACAGTGGCAAAGTTGCCAGAGCTGAGCGGAGCTGCCACGAATTCCAAAGCACATTAACATTCACAGTACAGAAGACAGAAGACTGTAGAGAGATGTCAAACAATAACAGAAAAAAAACAGATCTTTAAAGCAATTGTCAAGTTGATGCTACCTGCTGCAGAATACCGTAATTTCTCCCCTTTGTAAACCCAAGCTATGCCCAACAGTAAAGTCATTACTGTAACACCCTTGAGATCATTACTGCTCTACTCTGACGTCTTTTCAGCCTGCAAAGTTCATAAACAGGCTGCAAGCTCTAGACACACTGGAGCCACACTTGGGCAAACATGCACACTTTGAATCACAACAACAGTGCCTGGAACAGTAATCAGAAGTAACACTTGTCTTCCCCTTTCCTGAGAAAACAGGGCTACAATCAGGACTCGACACTCAACAACAAGCGCCAGAGGCGATTTCCTTATGTCCGCCCGTCGAAGTATCATCATGTGTAGCCTGTGAAAGGAAATCTCAGGCAAGAACCAAAACCATCACCCCCATGCCAAGAAGGATGCTAACACTGTGCTGCCACCCTCCCAAAGCCATTTCTACAGCCTATCCCACTATTAGGCCAGTTCATCAAGGCCAAACACTAACTTCTGAAAAGCCTCTTCAAAACGCTGTACTAACATAATCTGCAACCCAGTAGAAGAAATAAACCATGGCACAAGGCCATAAGCAAAAGCCCCGCTTCCTTACCAGTTCTTGTAGAAGCGACGCTTACACTCATCGCTGATGTGCTCAGCAAAGATGGTCTTGAAGCTACGGAGACCACGAGGAGTCTGCACGTATCCCACAATGCCCACAATGACCATGGGAGGAGTCTCTACTATAGTGACCGCCTCGACCACCTCTTTCTTGTTGACCTCTGAATGAAGGCAGAAATACGGCACAATTAACACCGGCATCAGCTACTGAAGCTCACTAAAGGCAACAGGCATGGTAGCTGTAAAACTGCATTCAGAACTGGAGAATCAGGAAAAAAATTCTAAAAGCAATCTACTTATGTCTGCCCATCAAGAAGAGATCATCCCAAGTAGACTCTTACAGAACAGCTAAACTAAACCATCAGGTCACTGTACATCTTAGAAACAGGACCATTAACAAGACAGACACTGCTAGACATGAGGTGTGGCTGCTGCGACATCACTCACATAGAAGGAGGAAGGGTTTGGGTGTTTTATACCCCACCCACTCAAGGACTTTTAAACAGAGCGAAGTCAAGCTAGGACTAAAATCCAGAGCTACCAAGAGAGACTATCTTTCACTATTCAGAAAGAAAAACACCTCTATTAAAGAGAAACAATACATACTGGATCCAGGTCTGTCAACTTCACGGACAATGTGGGTCATGCCAGCTTTGTACCCCAAGAAAGCAGTGAGATGGACAGGCTTGCTGGGATCATCTTTGGGAAAGCTCTTCACTTTGCCCCTGTGCCTGCTACTGCGCTTGCGGGGCAGGAAGCCCAGAGAGCCATGCCTCGGAGCTGAGAACTTGCGGTGAGACTGGAGAGAGAACAAACATTTAGCGCTTGCTATTCACTTGTACCCAATCAAGGGCCCAAGGCCAATTCTCTCCTTGCCTTGAAACATCAATATTATATATATACATACACATATATATATAATTTTGGATTCTAGGAATTTGTCTCAGTATCAGCTGTTTGGCTTCTGAATGACATTATAATGTAAGAATGCAGTCCTTATGCCCCAACTATGTTCTTCCTGGATTTCCTATGCACCCCCTCCCTTTCAGGCTTATTTTAAGACACCACCAAGTCCCACTCTAGTCAGTGAGCCACACAAGCCGTCATCTGACCACAGCACGCCACCGGAATTTCAGTGCTCCTAAAAGGTTAGATACTGAGGAAGCACAGATAACTTCACAATGTGTTTCAAGGAATCAAATATAAAACCAGGCATTTCAGTTTGAAGTGGCAACAAAACACTATCTCAACATCCACTTTTACATTCCCACTTGGAGTGGAAATGCAGTAAAAATGCTACCAGCCTTCATTTGCAACCTGAGTGCCACAGCTGGGTTCCAGAGAACTCAGCCGAACAAAGACCACTCCTCCAATCTCATGTCCAGATTCAAGACACACGTCGTATATGCAGCGAACAACCCATCGTTTACGGATGTGTCACAATAAAGAACACCGGACACAAACTGCTTTAAGCAAATGGCGTTTCCCAGCCCCATAAGGGATTTTTAGGATTACGAATCTTGGGTCAGGGCGGAGCAGAACCGAATTCTGACAGCACAAGAAATGCTTTCGCGTCGTGTGGCACGATCGAACACGAAACGCGACCCTACAGAGGGCAGGCGGTGCGCCGTGTTGCCAGACTCGTTCCTCCACGTGCTCACACCACCCCCGCCACGGCCTCGCCGCATGACCTTACTTAGGAGCCGCGCCGCCGGTCCCCAGACGCAGTGCCCGGACACACGTTACCGCCGGGAGCTCCCCAGCGCAGCCCCCGGCACACCCCGCCATAGTGCTCCCGGCAGCCCGCCACCCAGGCCCCCGCGCAGGCCCGGCCGGCACTCCGCGTCCCGCCGTCGGTGCCTGCGGCGGCCGAGCCCTGCAATGAGCCCCGCAGCGCGTCCCGCGGGGTCCGGAGGAGGCGGGGGCAGCGGCGGGCAG
>JANRGW010035449.1:0-125596 GCA_024733675.1 Psilopsiagon aymara
CTGGGGTCGAGCCGCCGCCGAGGGCAAGAAACGGGGGGAACCGGAGGGGAGAGGGGAAGGGTCCGGTTCTGCCACAGGGGAGAGGGTCCCTGGGAGCAGTGTGGACCTGTGGTGGGAAAGAGGCTTGGGGGTCAGGGGAGAGAGAAAGAGAAAGGGGGGGCCAGGCTAACACACACATACACAGATTAATTCCAAACGAAAATCGAAACCAACCGAAACCGAACTCATAAAAAGAAGAAGAAATGGCTTAAACCGAAACCAAAGAATCGTAATAAACCAAAGGAAACTCAAGAGATCCATGCAAACTTTCCCAGGCTCGCAAATTATCTGCCTGCTACAGCATCATCCCTCGGCCCCGGGAGGCGAAGTGGCAGCCGTGCAGCCCCTGCCTGAGCCAGGCAGCGCCTGCCTGCACCTTGGGGCTCAGGTTTTGGGGCGCAACGCATAAAGCCCAAACCCTTGTGCCCCAGGCAGGCAGCTCGCTCCCCCTCCGTGCATCCACCTCTACTCACGCCTGACTTTTCCTGTTTTGCCTCTCTCAGTGAGCCCTATCTCCTTTTGCTTTGTGTTTCTCCCCCCAACAGCCGAGTGCTGGTGTGGGGGTGAGCAGCAGTGCGAGAGGGCAGCAGGGAGAGCCAGGGGCTACTTACACTTCACTTGCAGGATCTGGTCGCTGAGGTTGGCTTGGATGTAGTAGGTGCTGTAGGGAGGCAGAACCAGCCCCAGGCTGCAGGGGGGGAGAGCAGACAGGCGGTGTAAGACTTTACACCCACCCAGAGCCCTTGGCCAGCCCCTGCCTGGCACCCCTCGGCTGGTGGCAGGCAGCACCCCTCTGGCCTCCTGCACAGCCCGCTGCACCCAGCGCCACCCTGGGGTGCCTAGGGCTGTCTCTAGGATCATCCTGGGGCATTCATGGTCATCCCCAGAGCATCCATGGTTATCGTGGTGGCACCCAGAGTTGTCCTCAAAGCACCCAGGCCATCCGCAGAGCGCCTATGGTAGTCCTGGGGCACCCAGGGTCACCCTCGGAGCATGCAGGGCCATTCTGGTAGCACACAGGATCATCCCCAGTACACCTAGGAGCACCTATGGAGCACCTATGGAGCACCCAGTCACCCAGGGCTGCTTCCAGGGCACTCGGGGCCATCCCCACAGCATCTAGAGCCATCCTGGGGGCACCCAGGACTATCCCAGGGGAGCTCCTGGGCACAGGAGGTGACAAGCCTGTCCAGACAGGGCTTAGATGGACAGGAGGCAGTCGCCTGAGAACCAAGTGAGATGCACATGGAAGAGGGACTCGACATCCCTGTAACGGAAGAAGGTGTGAAGAGACGCAGCCCTTGAAACAAGGAACAAAACCTTCCCAGAGAGGTGAGACCAGAGACAACGATTACACAGGCATGGCTACGGGCAAGCCATGAGGGAGAGGGATCCATCAGCCAGGGGTCTGGACCCATGGGACACTGCTGGAGGGAGATGGGCTCCTCAGTGCCCGCTGCAGCGGCCAGTGGCCTTTGGTGATGGTATCAGTGCCAGGTGCTGCCCAGGACAGGCGAGCACCAGTGGGTGAGGCCACATTCCTGACCCCCATCGGATGTCACACCTGCACCCGAGCCACCAGGACTCAGAGCACCCCTCTAGCAAGTCCTGTCTGCACCTGGCAGCATGGACTGAGGCACCACAGCAAGCATGGCAGAGGTAGAGGCACCCCATAAAGCATGGCACCCCATAAGCATGGCACCACAAATGACAGGTAGCAAGAGGAGGGTGGTGACTTTTTTCTGTCCAGTGCCGGAAGCACCCTGTGGTCATGGTGTCTTGGGGAACCCCGGGGAACATCCCTACTATGGTGCAGAGCCTGAGGGATCACACAGTCCCCAGGAGCACCTTCCACCCTACAGATCAACCCACAGCTCTGTCCACAGCTGTGTCACTTGGTGTCACTGTCCCCTGCTTGCCACTGTGGCTCGGTTCTATGGGGGTGCCACTGTGGGGGACAGGACTGGTGCTGTGCCATGGATACCCGACAGCGCTGGGAGGTGGCTGTGACCTGAGCTGGGTGCTGAGGAGGAGGAGGGTACCCTGGGTGTCAGGGGAAGCACATGGCTCCTCACAGGATGAAGGCAACATGAGTTGGACAGCACGGACATGATGCCAGAGGTTTTTTGACACATCAGCTAGTGCAATCTGGGTGATAAATGCAGAGGGGAGCTTTGCTGCCTGTGCTGCAGGGTGGGTGCATGTCACTGTCACCCACCCCACAGCAAGCAAAGACCTGCACAAGCCCAGTCCTTGTCCTGTGCTCAAGTCCAGGATGCACAGGACCGCAGTGTGGTGCTGGTGTGGGTCTGGTTTGTGCCAGGTGAGGGTGGTTGTGCCATCAGTGCCACTCACCTGTAGTTGGTGCTTTTGATGGGGGCCCACGTGTAGGTCCTGAACACCTCGTCGATGTATTGCTGTGGGTCAGAGGAAGCCAGTCAGGCCTCTGTGGTGCGAGGAGACTGCTGGTGCAGTGACAGGGAACCCCGGCTCCCAGCCTGGTGCTGGTGCTCAGCATAGTGGTAGTTTTTACCATGATCCCCTTCCCCTGCAGCATTACCTCATCCAGAGACTTGATGAGGGTCTTGATGAACCTCTGCCCGTCGTTCCCATCAATCATGCTTCTCCGGATCTGAGGGACAACACAGGAAGGAGGCAACTGAGGGTCACAGAGCCCGGCCATGTGCCTGAGGACACCCACCCCCAGTGGGGTGGCACTGGGGACCCATGGGGTGTAGAGGTGAGGGTGAGTAGCCTGGGGTGAGGGGTTCATCATGCTCACACCCAGCTCCCATCCCTGCCATGATCCCACGGGACATGCGCCAGGGCCCTTAGGATGAGGTGCTCCCCAGGGCATGCCGGAGGGGCTGAGTGCCCTTTGCAACTGCAGATGGGGGCAGCATGTACCCCAACAGCTGCCCCTGGTCTGCCCACCTCCTCCTTGTTCTCATCCTCCAGCTCAGCATCCAGGAAGTCCAGCGTCACCGGCTCACGGAAATTGATGATCTGCAGGCAGAAAGGGAAAGCCACGGAAGGGCTCAGGGCTCCAGCAGCCACTGCTGAGTCCAGACAAACCCAGCCCAATTCCCACCATCAGTTCTCAGCGACCCCGGGAAGCCGCATTATCCCACAGGACCCGGATAACCCCTGCTGCTGCCACCCCGATGGGGCCCTCCTCACCTGGGGCTGCAGGTTGGGGTGCAGCAGGACATAGCCGTTCAGGTCAATGGCGAAGACGTAACCGTTTGCCCCCAGCTGCGAAAGGACGGGAGGAGGGATGAGGCTGGGATGGTGGCTCTGCACCATGCCATGCTGCGCCAGTGTGATCACCCTCACCTCTGCAGGCAGGGCTCCCCCCATGCCACCCCTGGGGCATCTATTTCTATTCTCAGCCAACAGCATCTCTCATCCTGGCTCTGGATTTTGCCTCCTGCCCCCTTCTCCAGGCTGGCAAGCTTTATTCCCTGCTCACCCTGCAAGGGTTTTGGCTCTGCTCTGATTCCCAGAGCATCATCCAGCTATAATCTCTGTCTGCCTGGCCTAGTCCTGCCTGCAATCGTGGCCTCAGTGCCCTGTTACCACCAGCACTGCTGGTGCTGTGGGTTGCAGCTCGGGGCTCCCTGCCATGGGTTTCCACGTCAAGCTTGGGCAGCACAGGGTGGGGATGGAGGGGAAGGGACCCCACGCACGTTGTATCGTGGTGTCAGCCTCTTGATGTCGTTCAGAGCCACGTCAATCCCCATCACGCCCAGGATGAGCTGGTTCTGGAAGGAAGCGCAGGGAGGGAGGCGAATGGGAGCAGTGCTGTCAACTGCCACCACCAGCACAGGGAAAGGGAAACAGGGACCTCTTCTCCCTCTAGGGATGTGTGGTGAGATCCAGACACTGCAGGGGCACAGGGTGGGACATGCCAGCCCCCCAAAGCCCTCTGTGGGACACTGCATCGCCCAGGGACTTGCAGCTGTCAGCTGGCCCCACTGAATGGGAGAGCTAGTGGGATGGCAGCCACCCTGGTACCACCCCAGGCAGGCAGCACCCCGGGGTGCCAGTGCCCCAGCCATGCACCCATCAGGGCACACTCACCACAACCCTACACTGAGGGTCCCAGTGCAGCCAGGCTGGTGGCAGCCACAGCCTCCTACCTTCCTGTCACTGCTGTCCTCTGTCAGGTTGAACACAGGCAGCGTGCCAGTCACCACCAGGCCCAGCCCCTGCACAAGCACAGAAGGGTGGCCTATAGGGCTGGGGGACTGAGGGTCCCCACCTGCACCCTGGGAATGGGGAATCCTTACCAGGGCATCCTGGTAGACATTGGTCCACTGAACCTGCTTGGCTCGGTTCCCTGCCAGGACCATGGGTCTGCCCAGCACATCCAAGTACTCCTGCAAGAACACAGAACGGAGAAAGTGTGATGTGGGAGCCATTGCCTCCTTGCTCCAAGCTGGTGACAGCCCTGTCCCCATGCACACCCCCAGATTGTTAACAGGGTGCTTGGTGCTGGCCCTGGCTGCAGGCTGAGCCAGGGGAAGGGGCATGGCATCCGAGGGTGATGCTCCAGCTGAAACCAAACTACCTGTAGGGGCGCAAACAAGGGGTTGCTCACTATTGTCAGGCCACGGGCAGGGCAGGGGCTCCCCAGGAAGCATCAGCTAGAGCTCTCCCAGCTCCCATCCATCCTGGCCTTTGGGATCTCCTGAGGCAGATTTCCCTTATCCTGGCTCTCCTTGCCAAGGTAGATCTCTGGGCAGGGGCGCAGTCCCTGTGCCATGATGCCAACCCTGCCCCAGGGGCTGCCCTGCTCAGGTACCCCCACCGCCTGCCATCCATGTGCATCCAATGTGGAAATGGGGCAGGAGAGGGGCAGTGGGATGGGGTGTGAGGCACACATGCTTGGCTCTGCTGAATCGGCTGCTGCTGGGGTGGCCCTGCCTGCTCCTGCTCCCACTTCGCCTGCGCTCTGCTGTGTGCTCATTAATGCCTGATGTCTCCTAATTAGTCACTCAAAAGGCAGCAGGTCCGTGGGGAGCTGCAGAAGATGAATTACTTGTTTCAATAGCACAAGGCCTGGCTGAGGGCTCAGCTACCCCGCTAGCTGCCATGCTCACTGCCAGCCTGAGGACCACAGCAGGGCTGGAGCTGCCTGAGCACACCCCAAGGCAGGGCACCCCATCCCCAGGGGGCCGTGCTGCCTGCCTGCACCCTGCCTGCACCATGACATACCTGCGTGTTGATGCGGATGGCACCGATGGAGGGGATTTCAAAGTAGTAACCTTGGAAAAGAAAGAGAAAGGCAGCTGGGGAGATGTCTGTCTGCTGCCCAGCCGCCGGGCTGTCCTGCTGCCCCCCAGGCTTGCAGCAAGCGCCCTGCTGGCAGCAGCATGCCCTGGAGCACCGGTGCCAGCCCCCATTGGGGGGGTGAGCCCAGCCCCTGCAGCATCCCATGCCCGCTGGGTGCCAGCCCCGCTCACCTTTGTTGGCACACGCCATCCACTGCAGTGGGGTCACGTCGTAGTTGTGCTGCCCGACTGAGAAGGTGAAGACCCGCACCTGCGGCAGAGCACATGGTGAGGGATGGCCGGGGGGCACCCAGGTCCTCCACACCGGCTGACGGCAACCTCCATGGGGACAGTGTGGCACTGCCATGGCCCACAGACTGAGATGCCCACAGCCAAGTGCAGGCAGGCAGGAGGTGCGGATGCGTGTCTGTGCTGGCAGCAGAGCAGCCCCTCTCCTCACCTGGACACGGCCACTTCTGTCCTGCAGCATCACTGTGATGGCCAAAGCCCCCTATCCCAGAGGCCCTTGTGCTGGAGCATCACTGCACCCAGAGGGGTCTGTGCTCTCCAAGGGTACTGCAGGGACCATATCTTCCCACCTCACAGGTTTTCAGGTCCTGGTGGGGACCCTCCTGCCAGTTTGTCTGCTCCCAGCTGGGGTATGCTTTCCCCAAGGATGGCATTTATGGAGCCCACCAGCCCCATCCCCTCCCCAGCAGCCCGTGGTGTGCCCGGTCCCATGCCTCCCGCGTGCCAAGGTGGGAGCCAGCTATAAACCACTGCTGTGCCAGCTGTCCCATTACCAGGGCAGCAGCAGAGTAAGGCTGTCAGGGAGAGAGGATGGGGATGAGGCAAACATGGTGAAAGCTGGCAATGGAGCTGGAGCAGCTGACCCCCTCCCTGGTGAGCAGCCCCAGCCTGGCACACGACCCCACAGCCCCTCACCGTCTTATTGGGCCAGTTGTACTTCTCAAAGACGTCCTGCACTCGGTCCTCACCACCGTCCGTGAACATCATGATCATCTTGTTGCAGTTGGCACGTGTGATGTTGGACTGCGGGGCAAAGAGAAGGAGCCTGAGGCCAGACGCAGAGCGAGCAGTGATGGGCTGGATGCGGCCAGGGGGCTGGCCACAACCCATCTCTTTTCGTGGCCTGTTTCCGTGGGGTGAGGGTGGTCAGATTGAATGGGCAGGAGGAAGGACGCTCTCTGCTTGGAAATGATGCTGTGATTATTGCTGCTCAGCACCTCATAGCACCATTCATCTTTATCTTGCCTCTGGCAAGGTGTCTGGCTCCATCCCCCTCTGCCCAGGCCTCATAACTTTTAATAACACAGAGGGGTTGCGGCTCCAGCAAAACCTCAGCTACAGCACACGGGGAAGTGGGAGGTACCCCTCAGCATCGCAAAGGACAAGGAGTCCTCCCGATGCCGAAGCCCCAGCTACACGGCAGCAGCCAGGAACTTGGAGCAATCCCACAGCCCCCATGGGCACACTCTGCCCACCCTAGCCCACACGCTGGCCCCCAGCTCACGTTCTGCAGCTGGTCGAAGGCATACTCAAAGCCAGCCTTGTAGTCGGTCGTGCCCTTTGCCACCATCCCCTGCACATCCTCCTTGAAGACCTTCTTGTTCCGGATGTTGGCCTGCACCAGGTGCTTGAAGCACGACACTGGCTTTGCCTTCTCATTGAACTGGGAGGAGAAAGGGAAGTAGGTTGCAGAAGGGGACAGCAGGCACAAACCACCCACCACGCAGCTCCCATGGGTGGGAGGTGGCCTGAGCATCCCACATCCCATTTCCCAGGGATGGCTGATGCTGAGACCAAGGCTTAGCTTGGGCCCATTGTAGCAGTGAGTTGCCTGGCATGGGTGCCGGCAGCAGGCTCGCCTGCACCTTTGGTTCTCAGGGTGCCCCCCCCCATGCAAGCAGCCACTCTGCAACGTGCCGGCAGTGGGAGCAGGTGCTGCCTCCCGCTTACGGCTTCGTTTGCTGGCAACAGGGCCCATTCATTAGGGAAGCAGCGATCCAGCTGACGGAGCCCGGCCAGACACGTTAATTAGCGTGTGGCCAGACAGGGGAGGGCCGGCACGGGCTGGGTGCCCAGCGAGGCACAGATGCAGTGGCACAGCCACTGTGCTGCCCGAGGACACGGGCTGGTGGCATTGCCACAGGGGCAGTGATGGCAGTGGCTGCTTGGGATCAGCCTGGGATCAGCCAAATGCCCTGCGATGGGAGCAGCTCTGGTTTGCCACCACGAACAGCCAAGCCTGGAGCAGCCATGTCCTTGCTTATGTGCAAGGGTGGTTAAATAGAAAAGAAATGGCATTTCTTTCTCTGCAGAGCTCTTGGCCAAGTGGGTCTGGGGGTAAAGGGCTCCCACAGTGGGGAGCTGAGAGCTGGCTGGGGGGCACAGCTCAGCTGCCCACCCTGCAGCACTCACCGAGGCCACGTTGACATAGTCATCATCTGAGAGAGTGTCCAGCATCTCATACACAGAGGTCTTCATCAGCTTGAGGGTGAGGCCGCTCACGCTGCCGCTCCTGGCAGGAGAGACGGTTGCTGGGGCTCAGCAGAAAGGGGCCATGGGGTTCCCCACCAGTGCTGTCCCACACAGGGCCACCGGTGGGACAGTGGCACCCCGGTGAGCTGTGCCACCATCCTGGCCTGGCTCAGCCCCCACCCGTGTACTCACACGTCCACTATGATGACCATGTCCTTTGGGGACGAGGCGCCTTGGATGTACCTGTGGGATGCAGAGCAGGGTCAGTAGGGTTGACTCCTTTTGGGGGGGACCCTGACCCTGCTGGGAGCAGCTCCAGAGCAAAGCCGTGCCAGGCACGGCTGTGCTGCATGCCCATGCACCAAGGCTGTGGTGACCCACGGCGAGGAGCAGGGATGAGGTGCCAGCGGGTGAGCAGAGGTGAGGATGCAGCACAGCACGGCAGAACGCCAGCGCCTGCCGCTTGGTACCATATCAGCCTAATGAGCTCTAAATGCTAAACTCTTCCATCATCGCAGGCCCTTTTCTGCGTGCTGATTATGCTGACACACACATCCATATTAAGATGCTATTTACCCCCCTGGTAGCTTCAAAGGCCAGGCTGATTAGGTTATTTTTAGCTACAAGGAGGAAAAATAATAATACTACGTAAATCCTCCCCCCAAAAACGATTAGGGAAGCCTCCCTCACCCCTCGAAGCACCTCATCCTGCTCCCAGCCCTGCTGTGCCATCCTGCGTGGTGCTCAGCACCCATCCTAGCCATGACCAGGCACAGCCCAGCCTCCTCAACCCATTGAGTGGGGCCTGATCCTGCCAAATCCAAGGGAGCCTTCATTATTGGCTTGATCAGGATCAGGCCTGACACAAATTAATTACTGTGTTATTAGTATCAATTACTCACCATTACTGGGGAGGACTGGGGAAGGCTCTGATTGCTAATCCCAGGTCCTGATGTTCCCTAATTGCAAGTGATTACCCAGGCCGGATGCTGCATGCTGGCACACAGGGCCCTCCGAGTGTGGGTTCTCCATTCCCCCAACGCTCCCCCATGCTGGGATGCAGGATGGGCAGACAGCTGCCTGTGGGCTTCACACTGATGGTGGGGCTGGGGGACACGGGGCTGGGGCAGGGCTGCTGGCACAGCACAGAGCCCAAATAAGATGCTGCCCGTAATGGGTTGTGGCAGCGCATCCATCTCCAGTGCCCCGTGCAGATGAATCCCTGGGCTCCACGGGGGAAGGCTATAGTGCCATTCATCAAGGGAGAGGAAGGCAGGCGAGCAGTGCTGGTGGCTCTGCCGAGGCAGGACAGGACCCCAAAGGAGAGTCCCCAGGGTGTGCTACCCCCCAGCATAAAGGATGCTGCTGCTGCTGCTCCATGACTGGGTGGGCAGGAGGGTGGTGGCCAGCCTGGCTAGTGGGCAGGGAGCCAGGCTAGCCAGGCTCAGTAGCCCACATATACATCACCAGCCCCCTTCAAACAGCCTTCCAGGCCCCCCTCTCCTGGTAACCCACATGGATGGCCCAGTGGAGAACAGTTAATAATTAATGTGGAGCAATCAAAGACAATTAACCATAGGAGCAGGGCCATTCATTTTTCTGACAAGGAGACAGGCAGCTCCCGGTGCAGGCAGCTCCCGGTGCAGGCAGCGGGTGACCCCCTGGGATGCGGGGCACCCTGGGCAGGT
Organism: Psilopsiagon aymara; assembly: GCA_024733675.1. Taxonomy (NCBI): domain Eukaryota; kingdom Metazoa; phylum Chordata; class Aves; order Psittaciformes; family Psittacidae; genus Psilopsiagon; species Psilopsiagon aymara. The sequence goes on from JANRGW010035449.1 coordinate 9,506, forward strand.
GCTGGAGACCTGCGTCTGCTTTCCCCTCCATGCCTGCACGTTAAGGTAGCCACTGCAGGCAGGATGAGGCCACAGCTCCCCCAGCCCCATGGGCAGCATGGTAACTACTGCTGCCAAGCCAGCACCTCTATCTCAGCTAAAGGGATTCAATCCTGCCTCACTCAGTGTGCAGCTAAATGGCTGCTTGCAGCTATCGCTTAATCACAGTCCATTGCTCTCTCGATCCTCCTGGGTTGTGGTTGTTTTCCTCTCTGGATGGGAATGTTGGGCAGGACTAAGCACTGGCAGCAGTGGCTGTGGAGTGGGGGACAGGGTGAAGGGTACTCCACACTTCATCTGCATCCAAGGATTTATCTGTCCAACATGCTCTGCCTTTCTGGGAAGAGGGGAGGGAAGTGGGAGCCAAGAGCTGCAGCTCGGATGCCCCTGCCTGCGTTAGGGTGTCCATCTGCCAATGCCAACCACACGTGAAATGAAAAGGGGAGTGAGCTGGCTGCTCCCAGCCAGAAGGGACAGTGAACGGACCCCCCCTCCCCACCTGCACTCCCTTACCAGGGCCTCCTGCGCACGTCGTACAGGTCGATCTTGTTGGGGGCTCTCCACGGGGTGGCTGTGGGGAGAAGGCAGGTGGTGAGTAAAGCAGGGGGGATGGCGCAGAGGGATGCCCAGGGCTGAGGAAGCAGCGGGCTCTGGTTGGGCACGCACACCAATGGGCTTTAGCACAGGAGGGTTACATGTGCTGGGTACCCCCCGAGCCAGCACTGCAGGATGCTCACCCACATCCCACAGTGAGAAGGGCCCAGGCTGCCCTTGGCCAGAGCCCACATCAGTACTCACCGGGGTAGTAGCGGGTGACACCGGTGGCACTGCCGAACACCTGCCAGAGCAGGGAGGGATCCTCCTTTCTGTTCTCTATGAACACATCCTCCAGCGCCTGCGTCCAGTTCAGCTCATTGAGGATGACGGTGGCTGTGGAGACAGAGCCAGGGCGGGTGGATGGGTGTGGGGAGCAGCAGAGCTGGGGGTGATGGGGACCATGGTGTCCCCATGGTGAGGGCAGGGAGGGAGAGGCAGTGCACCCTCTCTGCCCATGGAGGAGCCCACAGGGGCTTTGCAGCCACTCCCACATCCTCCTGCCCGCCTCGGTCCCATGGAGCTCCAGCATCACCCTGCTGTGGTGTCCCCAAATACCTGACCACCCTACCAGACTCCCTGGTGTGCTCACCAACCCCTGGCTCAGGGGCAGGGACAGCCGTTGCTGGGGACAGCCAGTTTGCCATCTCACCCCCTTCCCAGAGGGCTTCTCCCACCACCGTGCCAGCCCCATTCCCTAGGGACAGTCACCAGCTGGGCAACCAAAGGGTTGTGTCCCTGCAGGGCTGTGTGGAGCCTTCCAGCCCCACTCTGCATTCCTGCTGCCTCCTCACCTGACGCAGGAGCAATTAAGATGCAGGCAAACAGCGGTTTTAAATTATTCAGCTATTAAAGCAGAAGATAAGCTGCTGGCAGCCCCAGCCTGTGATTAATCAAGGGAGGCTGATGGAGCGTGGGGGGGCTGGTGTGGCACAGCAGGTACAGGGCTAGTGAGAAGGCTGCCTTGGGACCCCAAACGTTGTAGGTACCCTGAACCATGGGCAGGTGGGGGGACCCCCATGGTCATCAGCAGCCTGTGCTGTTGGGACTGTGGTGTGGAGGAATCTGCAGTGGCTGTGTGCTCCAGGCAGGAGAAGGCAGCCACCAGCACCCTGAGGGGACCCTCAATGCAGTTTTGGGGTGCAAAAGCTCCCAGGAGCAGCCCCTCTCCCTGGCACTGGGCAGAGCTGCAGGGGAGCTGGTGTGTGTTTGAGGAGTACATATAGCTCTCTTCAGGTTTCCTCCCATCCTTGTCTCTCCTCAAAACACCGGTGCAAGCCTTCACCATGGTCCTGAGGTCCTGGTGAGACATTGGGCAGGTTTCATCCAGGGTGAATCCCGGATCCCTCCATCCCAGCACCACTGCTGAAGAAGACTTCTCCCATTGGGCAGCTTTGCCTTCAAACCACACTTTACTTCGTCTGTATCTTCCAGCAGTTTCCCAGCACCATGCCCACACAGAGCACTGATACCTGGCACTTAGCATTGTTTCTTGCTTGGCTCAGTCGCAGGATGTGGTTGTTCCCAAGAGAAGGGTCTGTGAGCAGACTGCCAGGCTCCTGCTGCCTGGAGCAGCTGTGGGCACTGCTGCCAGCCTCAGCTGGGCACCACACCGGGTGCTGACATGTCCCCAACAGCCCCAGCACCTGCACCCCAGCCCCTTGAGGCCACCAGCCACACCAGCCTTGTGCCTAATGCAGATCCTAAACCTAAACCTTCCCTGTCCATGAACACAGCCCTTATACCATCTTCAAGCACAAACACAGCCCCTCTATCATCCCTGAGCCAGAATGCAGTCCCTATACCTTCCTTGAGCATGAATGTGTCCCCATATCATTCCTGTGAACAAATACAGCCCCTATACCATCCCTGCAAGTGAACACAGCCCCAGCACCATCCATGTGCACAGATGCAGCTCCTATACTATGCCTCACACAAACACAGCCCCTACACTCTGCCCACATGCTGAATGGTAAGCTACTGCTCATCAGACAGGAGGCTGTGTCCATGGATGGCTCCTGTCCCCGCTGGCCCAGGCTGGAGCTGCCAGCCCAGCAGTGACATCCCCATCCCTGTCCCCATCTCATCCCTGTCTCCACGAGGGTGAGCTCAGCCCCTCCCTGCCCGCGTGCAATTGCAGATTTAATTAAAAGCGGCACAGTAAATAAAACACATATAGGATGTAATTTGTGTGTGAAGTGAGGGGTGACGGCGAGGGTGGCTCCGCAGGGCTTTAATTAGCGTGCCAGGCAGCGATAGCGGCTCTCCGCCGGCACTCATGGCAGTGCGCGCCTCGCCTGCAGCTCTGCAGGGACCGGCCACGCTTGCTGATGTCCCCAGCAGGAGAGGGCACATGGGTGGCCCTGTGCCTGCACCCCAAACCCACTGTCCGGGGTGCAGCAGCTGAGCACCCTGCCCTGCACCTTGGCCTTTTGGAGCACCCTGGTGTGGCTGAACACGGGTCTGATCTCTCGGCTGACTCCCACTGCTCTGTCCCCCCATCCAGCACTGCTATCTGAGCAGTCGTGAGTCCCTGAAGCACGTTCATCTCCAGTTTGCTCCCATCCCACAGCCATGCATGGTGATGTATGTGGCCGTGGCAGGGCATCACCTGCGGTGCTGGCTGGTGAGCAGGGGTGCGGAGCAGTGAACATCTCACCCCGCCAGCCCACCCCGCTTGCAGGATGTGCTTCATTAACTGCCTGGCCTGCGCTGGCTGCGTAATAAAACTAATTGCAAATGTTTAATCCACTGCTGCCACCGGGGTGGCATCATTGCACCGGCGCAGCTGTGCTGGTGATGAGCTCGTGCACCAGGAAAGGGCTGCTCAGGCAGGATGGAAACTCAGCTCCTGTCACCACTATGACCTCCAGGTAGCTCTCAGCAAGAGCCACTAAAAACAGGGGGGTGTGGGATGGAGGTGCCCTTGGCTGTGCAGGAGACAAGGGGTGCCCCCAGCAGCAGGGTCTGGGGCTGGGTGCAGGATGCAGCCCATGGGTGCTGGAGGATGCTCTGCAGCTGGAAGCAGTGCCCAGCGCAGTGCAGAGCAGCCACTAGAGGGAAATGGAGACCGACTGTCACCGCGTGACACGGCAGCAGGGAGAGGCAGGGGAGCGCTCTGGAAGCTCAGGGACAGTGTCACCTCCCAGCGGAGACTTAAAGCTGTCCCTCTGTCCATCCGTCCCTCCCCGCCTGCTCCCCATCCCTGTCGCCCTTTCTGGAGCAGCCTCTGATAGCCACAGGGACATGGCCTTGGGGATGAGAGCCCCTGCACACTCCCGCAGGAAGGGGCTCCCCAGGGGTGCCATGGCACTGTCTTGTTATCACCTTCGGATGGCTTCCTGCAGGATTTCAGCTGCTTTTTCTCTCTTTTCCTGACCTCAGCCCCAGGCAGCCCCAAGCCAGTGGGGAGGCATCCCTGCTTCACCCTCTCCCACTGCTCATCCTGCCTCACTCCCTTCTATGAGTAGGGAGTTGCTGCCTCTGTGATTGCTCCCGCACAGAGCTGCTCCATCCTTCTGATTGTCCATCCTGATTGTCCTCAACTCCTGCTCTAAACTTCCTTGAGCTTTGATGAACTCTTCTACAGGGAAGATCACAGCCATGTGCATGTAGTCAAGCCTTAGGCTGTGCCTTAATTACCATTTCTCCTTTGCTCTCCAGCCCTTCCTAATAGCCCCTAACCCCAATTTGCCTCTTTGGCCTATGCCAAGCTCATGAGGGTCCCTGGGGAAGAACATGTCACCTCTGTCCTGACGCAGTGACTCTGCCTCTTCTCAGTGCTTGCCTGCCCTGGCACTGAGACCCAGACAGGGCACCCCGGGTGATGGTCCCTGGGGCTGCAGCACCCCAAGCAAGGAGAGGTGGAGGCTGAGCCTGGCCAGGCAGCACAGAGGTGCAGGATGGGTGAGGAAGGGCACTCACAGCCTTTGTAGATGTCCGTGGGGATCTGCACAGCAGCGTAGGAATAGTTAACCTTGGTCTTGAAGTTGGCGTCATCGGTGAACTCCAGCTTCAAGGAGTTGGACTTCTCCCTCTCGATCTCTTCTCCATCAGGATCATCCTGGGGAAGGAGCAGAGCACATGGGGTCACCCATAAGTACCAGCTCTGGATGCACCCTGGGAGTGCTGCCACCCAAAGCCCATCCCCACTGCAGAGACCAGCAGTGCTGGCTCTCCTGATGGATTTGTCCTGCACAGGGATCAGAAGGGCATGAAGGCAAGCGTTCCTCTCACCTCTCCAGCTTTGGTAGGCCGGCAGGTATTAAATCAAACAAAAAAAACCCCAAACCAAAAAAAAAGCCTTGAAAATCAATTAGCAGCAAAAGCAACTATCAAAGAACAAATTAAACTGGAGTGCAGCTTACCGCTCTGTCAATAAGCAATGCAAACAATATTTAATTATGGTGGAGAGACGGCGAATTCCCCACTGCCGGTGCTGGAACACACTCCCTCCCCTTCCCATCCCACCTCTCCCTTCCTGGGGCCCTGCTACCAACATGGTACTGCTGATAAAACCCCTCTGGAACCAGCCTGAGCTGGAGCAGGCAGTGGCTGGGTTGTTGCAGGCAGGGGACAGGGATGGAGATGAGGCACAGGGCCACATGGGAATGGGAGAAAGGGGGTGGCATCACCACAGAGCTGGGGAAACGGCCTCCACCATCCTGCTGGGAGCAAAGAAACCGAGGATAAGGTGCTGAGTCCAAGCTTCTGCATTCCTGCACGAGCCCAGTGGCTGGGGAGGGCTATGCAGGGGTCTGTGAGATGCTCAGAGTAGGGAGCAGGGGGATACTGCCACATCTGCCCTTTGTGCCCCTGAAGGGCACATCCCACTGAAGAGGGACAGAGCTACCTGCCCCATCCGTGGGCAGGGTCAGGCCGCACAGGGGCAAGGACATGCCAAGCCCAAGCTGGGACACAGGATGGCTTTGGCCACCTTCCCTTGGGCCGGGCTGTGGGAGCAAATGGGACAGGGCTGGATGGGGCTGAGCAGGAGATCTGGCTGCTGAGCTGCCTGGCATGGGAGTGAATTCACCCCAAGCAGCAGCTCAGTGCCCCTCTCTTCTTGCCTCCCCCTGACTGAGATGCCCATCCTGGAGCCCGTGTAAGGCATCTGATGTGGAAGCAGGGATCAGCCCACAGGAGCAACAGTGGATGTGACTCCAGGCAGGGCTCAGGTGGGGCCATGCCTGGGACAGCACCATAGCACCAATGGGGACATGGTCCCATCCTGCTGTCCTCCATGGCCCAGCATGAGCAGCTCTCTCACCAGCCAGGCTCCTCCTGACAAAATCTGGGGGACAGAACATCCAAATTTCTCCTGGGAAAAGCCATAAATTGAAAGGAAAATTACATGCTTGGGAAATAATCTCTGAAGCTCATTTAACACCTATCCTGGCCTCCTCCCCACTGCCCCTTCGCAGACGATGCAGAGATGTCACCTCTCCTGCACCAGCTCCAGCCGGCCACCCAGGCAGTGACATTCCCCTGACATTGAGAGGGGTGGCCAAACCATTCGCCACAGCTCAGGACAGTAACAGGATTGATATGCAAGGTTTGGGCTTTAATTCCAGCCGATGGATTGTGAGTGTAAACATGCTGCCGAGCTGATCCCGGTGCTGGGGCTCCCCCTGCTCGGAAAGATGCCGAACTCAATTACAGTTGCAGTAGCCAAGTGGGAGGCAGGCAGGGATGGTCCCCACCTCCCCTGAGCCATGTCTCCAAGATAAAAAGTCAGATTACTCTCTCAATTTCAACAGAATCCAGAGAAAAGGCACAAAACCGACTGCTGGATCCCTCAGCCCAGAGGTGGGCCATCAGCTATGGAGAGAGAGGATCTGGCCCAAACCTGCCATCAATGTGGGGCTCGGGTCTCAGGAGGAAAGTGGTTGCACACACACAATAGTTTGCTCCTGCCAACCTCTCCGAGCACCAGACAGTGATTTACAGGTGCCTGCTGAAAACAGGCTTCAGAAGGATAAAGCTGTGGACCCGAGGGCACCTGCAGCACCAAGAGCTCTGCTTTGACACTAAACCCTTTTCTTTTCTGAGTCCTGGTGACATGTCCCCATCCCTCCCCATCCCAAATCAGCAGGGCACCCTGCCTGGGTCCAGCGCACCCGCTGCCCCTGCCACTGCTGGCAGCTGGGAAAATCCAATCCTTCCTATTTCCTCCAGGCTGGCATGGTTACTCCCACTTCACGAGAGCTGGAACCACTGTATATAATTACTGCTCCTCTGTTTATCATTATTCCGTTATATCACCCACTTCTGAGGGGCTAATTTGTATTCTGCCAGGTCTGGCGCTGTCTGGCTGCTCTCATTCATGTAGCTGTGAAGAGGCATATGTATAGATCTTGGAGACAAATATACAGCTCTCTATACATAGGACACTTCATGCATCACTGACACCTATATGGCAAACAGACCCGAGGAAAGAGCTGATGTTATCCAAGCTATGCTTATCCTTTATCCATAAATCCCCTGACCTCAACTGAGTTACTCCTGTTTAAGCCAGGCTGAATTTAGCCCCTGAAATGGGGTCATTTCCACCTGGATGAAGGCAGCAGAGCTGTCACCAGCCAGGGCAGGGATGGAGCATCTCTGTGCTATGCTGGAGCTACATGGAGCTGCCTAGGGAGGGCTGGAGGAAGGAATTCTGCGTTAAATTTTTATTAGGGCAAAGGAGGAGATGATGCAAGTTCCCCTGGATTTACACTGGTTTAACTGTGAGCATCTCAGGAGGCCCCCGCCAGATTCTGCAGCATTTCTCATCATTACACTTCCAAAGAACTTGGAAACCTTTATTTATCTGTTACAATATGTACAGTGTAACACAAATAGATGCTACAGATTGAATATATTATTTGCTACACACCATTAGAAATGGACTCGATGGCAATCTATCAATATTATATGTATTTATTGCTTCAGTAAGAAGTCAGGTGTGCCAAGAGCTTTTGCCATCTTCAGTGCTTTAGCAGCTGCGTTGACAGTCACAACATTTGCTCTTTAGTCTCCCAATATGATGGACAGGGGGCAAAACCCAGAGGTGCCTCAACACCCAGGGAGCAGCAGTGGCACCATGCAACAGCCTTCCTGGAGGCTGCCACGCTCCAGGCGAGGAGCTGCCTCCTTCACATCCAGGCTGGTGCTGGCTGGGGAGGGCCAGCCTGCCCCAGGCACATGGACTATTGGGGGTCCCCACCAGTGCTGAGGTTTGGAGCTGCGGATCGAGCTGGGGATGTGACCTGGTGCAGCAGCGATGCCTCGGCAGGATGGAGACACCCCCGTTCATTGCTCATCTCCATGGGAACGAGCCATCACAGCTAATGATGGCTGCTTAAATGGCAGTACTGATGACAAACGCAGGGCTGATGTGGCCAGCGCCAGCGGGGCAGGAGGATGCTCCAGGATGCTGACTGGGGTGTCACGGCAGCCGGGCAGCTGCAGCCCTCCCTTGCAGTGCTCCTCCTTGTACCCCTGGCGCCAGCATGGTGAGCTGCAGCACCCCGACAGCATCTCTGCATCCCACATCCTACCCCCCCCCACCTGATCTCGACTATATCTCACCAAGATCCCAGTACATCCTTTTAAATTTCCCAGGGGCACCCATCCATGCTAAGTCTGGAAAAGCCAACGAAACATTCATATCAACACGCTGTGATAACTACTAATAATGCATACAAATGCCAGCCCTCAGCACACGGCTGAGGAAGTCCAGGCCCGTGCAAAAGGGCCTTTCTCCTTAAACACCTCAGCTCCTCCTGAAAGTCAGTGCTGTGAAGCCAGGGAGGGAGACGGTGCGTTCTCCAGCCAAATTCCTGCTTTGATAGCAGCCCAGGTTATAAATAACAATCAGCCTCTCCCGCCAGCCTCCTCCCCGTCCCCCTTTGCTTTTTTTTAATCTTTGCCAAAGGTACTGTTTGGAGATCTTTCTAGACCATTTATTTTTAAATTACCAGCCAGAGGAGAGAAGAGGGGGGAGGGAAGAAAAAGGCAAAAGGCAAAAGAAAGAAACTTGTGGGGCTGATAGCTTATCAGGAGGAAATCCAAATGTCACATCAGTTGAGAAAGTTGGAAGATTACATTTTCCAGCACCCTTCATCTGCTGCTGACATTTAGGGGCTTTTTTTCCCCCTCCTTCCTCGCTGCATGGACCATATGGGGTGAGCAGCGAGAAAGCAGCCCCTGCCTGCAACCACAGCCCCTCCTGCAGCCCCAGCCCCTGCCTGCAACCACAGCCCCTGCCTGTAGGCCCAGCCCCTGCCTGCAACCACAGCCCCTGCCTGCAACCGCAGCCCCTGCCTGCAACCGCAGCCCCTGCCTGCAGCCCCAGCCAATGCCCACAGTCGGTACCGGTGGGGACTCTTCCCCTGCCTCCCCTGCACTGGAGGGTTTGGACGCTGGCACAGAGCCTCCCACCCCCAGCCCCTCACTCTCATCCCTCCCTGGGACCATAAGCAGGAGGGTGGGTGTGCAGGGCTGACTTTGGGGCAAGGATACCTTCATGGAGCTGTGCTGCCTTCCACCAGAAAACAGTACATCCCAAGGGAATTTGGCCTCAGCTGTGACTTAAGCACCGTCCTCTGCCATGAACACAATGCTTAAGATGGAAAATCACTTTATTTCTGCGTTGTTCTGCCTGTAACACCCACCCAAGAGTGATCTAATCTGCTGATTGCAATGCTTCTGCCCGGATAAACCCCACGGCCCTTGCTAGTGGGGAAAGGTGAATACTGCCCACATTTTGAGAGCCATGAGGACACCCGGGAAAAATTCCTGATGTTCCCATTTGTTAAAAACCACGTGGAAATCCAGAATCTGTTTAGGAAGATAGCGGAGCTGAGGGGCAAGCAAAATGAATAGGAAGCTCATTTCTTTCTCACTGTAGTTAAAGCCAGCGTAAGGCTTGTGAATAAGCCCCAGTTACGTTGAATAGGCACTGTCCATCAGAACTAACTCCATTTCAGCTAGATTCTGCTCAGTTTAAATATCTGATTTGAAGCCACATAAAGAAAAGATGTAAAGAGCACTATTTAGTTCCATTCAGACCTTCTGGTATCATCTCACTCCTTTTTTATTTCAGCATTGCCTTCTTTCTCTCCATTATTTTTGCTGGGATTAAATTTGCTAGGATTTCACTGTCAAGCAGCAGCAGCAATAGGTAAGCGCCCTCCCTGCCAAACCCACAAACCTCGGCAACAGGACACCCCCAATTTTGCTGGGTATTTCCCCATGGGAGGACTGGTGTGGTTGATGATGGGTGTACAGGGCTGTTCCCAGTGACATGCCACCTCTCTCGGTGCAGGACCGGTGCACAGGCAGCTGCGCTCTGTGGTCCCCGGGACACGGTACCACACTGCAGTGCAGGGTTTCTCCCCAGTGCTCCATGGCTCAGGGGCACAGCTCTGAGGCTGTGATGTCCTCCTATTCCCTAATCCTGCCTGATGTGATCAGGGTGCTGTCCTCATCTGCAGAAATGGCTAATCCCAAAGCCAACAGCCAGGAGCTGCCAGCTCGGATCGCTGCTGCCAACACCGGCTGGGAGGGGGCATCCAGGGCTGGTCAAGGCAGGCAACACCAGGCATGGGGACCTCCAGCTCCCCTGTGCCCAGCCCCATGGCAGTGATGGCAGAAGTCCTGCCCAGCATGACAGAACATCAGTCCTGCTCCTCGCCCCCCTGGACAGGCAGCTGCCCTGCTCCCCAGGCTGTCTTCTGCCTTGACTACCAGGCAGCTTTTCCTCCACTTTTGTCCAGAATCTGCTCTAATGCATTTTAAGCCCATAAGCTCTGTCCTCTCTGGAGTGGCCATGGAAAGCAGCATCCTTCCCTCCCTCTGCAGCTTCTTCCAGGCTAGGGAGGGATAGGAGACATCCCCTGCTCTGAATGAGTGAGACCATGAGCTGGGAGACTTGCTCAGGAGTGTAAATTCCCTCCCCTACATTGACAGCATTGTCCTGACCTCTCCATCCCACCTCCCAGACTCTCCATGGCTGGCTTCCCCTGCCAAGGAGCCCTCCTGCTGTCACCACCTGGGGACAATGCCACCGGCATCTTGTCAGTAACTCTGCTTTGAAGGCATCCATGCGGACGTGGCTTCACTCTGGGGCATCACCTCCAAAATGAAGTGAGAGGAGAGCTGGAGCTCAGCAGGCACAGGGTGCATCACTAGGACTAGTGGGACCTCCTCAAGCCTAGGTCCTCCCCTCCCTTCTGCACAGGGCCTTCGGAAGGCTGCTGGGGTCACCCGAGCGTTATCTTCGAATAAGGCCATGCTCCTCCCCTCCTGCTGTGGCACAGGATCCTGATGGCATATCTGCTGCTGGCTCTGCTTGGGGCAAGGACCAGTCCTGGGTCACCACTGCTGGCTGGGGCTGCTCCCAAGCCCCCCCCCCCTCTGCCCAGGGCTTCCAGCCAGCTCTGAGTACACAGTCATGCACCCGCTCCCCCGTGGCCCTGCGCTGAGAGCATCAGTAAGCCACTGAGCCCCTGCTTCAGACGGATCCCATGGCATGGTACAACGCAGGAGCTGGGTGACCCATCACCTGTCAGCAAAGCAGGGCCATGGAGCAGCAGCCACCACTGACAGAGCACCCTGTGCCCACAGCGTGGCACCTGAGTGCCGTCACTGCCACCATCACCTCGAGTGGAGGAGCCGGTAAATGCCACCCCCCTTGGGAGTGCTGGGAGAGTGGAGCTGTTGGGTCTGTATTTAAAGCACTGATTGCCAGAAATCACAGGATGGCTCTGCTGGGAGGGGGGCAGAGAATTAGATTCAGACTCTAATTAAAGGTTTGCTCTTCATTTGAATTTCAGATGCCAGCTTTAATTTTAGTAACTTTTGCAGGCAGTGGAGCAACCTGCCCACCTGGTGCTGCAGGCCCAGAGCCGAGGGACAGATGTCACCACAGCAAAGGGGGGACGATGGGCACACTGCACACCACAGAGTCATTACATCCGCTGTAAGGAATGCTGTGCTGTGCTCCCTGCCATGGCACTGGGGCAGCCCCGGCAAGGCGCTCAGCACTGTGATGGGGTGGTCACTGTGCCAGCAGCGCAGCGAGGGACAGTACTCACATATTCAGTGTCGGCCTTGGAGTCATAATACTCGATGTCTTCCTCCTGCAGAGAAAAGGGAGAGCTGAGTTAGTGTCGCACAGGGACAAGGATGGCAAAGGTGTCCCACCCCGTACCCATCCCCTCAGTCATGCTGGTGGCAGCCACCACATCGCTGGGGACCAAATCCTGCCCTTTGGGTATGGTTTGGATTCCACATCCCTCTCATCCGCCCTCCAAGAACTCGCCATTCCCTGCTGCCTTCCCTCTGCTCATGGCTGCTGCTGAGCTGCAGCAGTGCAGGGCCAGGCACAGCCTCTGCCATGGATAAACAGCCCTGTGACAGTGCCACTGGTGTGACCATGGCCTCTTGTGCTGCCACTGTGTGCAAGGCTTGAATCCAGGATGCTTTGGCCCTGTTGCAAGCAACAGGAGCCACAGCAGAACTGGGCATGGGCAGTGTGGCAGGCAGTGGTCCTGCTGCTGACAGAACCCCCCTTTGCACATGGCAGAAACCGTGAGGAGAGTCTTTGCTTCCTCGGAGAAATGCACATCATCCATTTGGGGTAGTTAGAGCCTATTTGGCAGAAAGGTCTGCTCAGATTCCTCTTCCCCACGTGTCAGGATGCGAGGAGGTTCGCTAAGAGTCACTTCAGGGAGCAGCAGTGCTGTCGCAACAGCGTTCCCTGTGCCATCAGAAAGGGTAATTAAAGGGCACTTGGAAACTCTTCTCTGTGCGCTGGGATGCGAGCGCGATGCCGTGCACCGCTGCAGTGCTAACGTGTCTGCCACTCATTCAGGCGTCAGCAGCGCCATGCGCACGGCTGACTCCCCTGGGATGAGCGCTGCTGCTGCTGTTTAACAAGGAAAGTGATGTGGGCCCAGATCCCACTGCATGGGGGTTGCACAGGGCAGTTTCAGCATCCTCCTGGGTAGAGGGGCTGGTCTCTCCTCTAATCACAGCGATGGGACAGCACCGAGAGAGGAACGTATTAAACAAAATCGATGCAGCATCTTCCAATTTCTCCTATTAAAAAGCCTAGTCATTAAGGGAAAGTACTTATTAATTATCTGTGATTTGTTGTGAGATGCTGAGAGGTTTACAACAACAAGAATAGGGGGAACACCCTCCATTCCTTTTTGGCTGCACTCCTCGTGCCACTCCCAGCCCAATGTGTGCCTCTGCCCCTCACTGGCGCTGAGTCTCCCAGGGTCCACGGCCATCTGCACTTCCTAATTAAAGGAACCCCCGGGAGACCCGTAACACAAATGAGCTAATTTCATGTCTAATGATCTTTAATCAGAAGTGAGTGCGACTAAAACAGCCATCCAGAAGGTGCTTTGTTATTCATTTTATCTTCCATTGGCCCCTCTAAAAAGCTCAAATCTCCTCCACTGTGGGCGAGAGGGCACAAAGTGATGCTCAGGGAGGAGATCCTGGTCCTGCTTTCACCTGCTGCAGTGCTGCCATGGTATGGCACAACATGGCACATCATGGCACAGCACATCCAGTCATGGGGAGCAGACCTCCTGGACAGATGCCCCTCCCACTGGTTTCCCTAGGGATCACAGAGCCCTTGCCATGCACTTTTTCAAGCCTTGATGACCCCAGGAGCAGCTCGGAGAGAACCCAGCCCTGTCCCTCTCTGCAACTGAGGCTGCATGTGAGATGGCACATGTGGTGCCATCAGTATGGCCCTTGCCCTGTGACATGCCCTGATGCCAGGCTCCACTCGTCTTGCCACAACCCCGGGGGCAGATCACAGGGTCCAAGGAAGCCTGCAGGAGCTGGCAGCTTCATGTCCTCAGCACCATTTATTCCAGGGAAGAGGGACAGAGCCCTTGGAGACAGCGCAGGGAGATGCTGGAAGTCTCCTGAGAGACAACACAGTGTCTTACAATCTCCTCTCCCTAATGTTTGTTTTTCAGACCACACTTGCCTTCTTCATGTAATCCTCTCTTCCTCCAACTCGGGTCCACATTAAACCCAACACCGATCTGTGTAAATACCACTGATATTTTAGAGCCTCTCAGAATAAATACCAATAAGGAAAACAAGAGGGTGAAGGTGTTGAAGGATTTAGGTCAAAACATTGCCCCGCTCTTGCAAACAAGCTGCAGAAAGCACTCTGGGTTGCATTGGAGGAGAGGCTGACACTGGGCCGCTGCTCAGAGATGGGGTGCTAACCACTGCCCATGTTCTTGCTCTGTAATTGCCAGATGACGTCTGTGCAATGGCATTGCAAGCTCTGTGCCGCTAGCGGGTAAGCACAGGGTGATTTCAGCCTCCTGAACCCTCACTGCAAGTTAGCGGCAAATGATTGGGAGCCAAGTGCAGCTGCAGAGTAATGCCAGCGCTGCTGGAGCCATTGCCCAGGTTCCTCCGGGAAACCCACCCAGCAACCACCGTGCCTGCACCAAACCCATGTGGCTCCGTGCCACTGGGCCACCTCAGCTGGGCCTGACCCAAATGGGCCCTCCTGGATGGGGCTCCAGCAGTGCTGTGGCCACAGTCTCCACGGGGACCCCGGGTCCTGCCTGTCCCCACCCAGAGCCCTTCCAACAGCCCCGTGCTCCACTCCTTGATGATTTTGCACCAAACTGCCCAGCAGAAAGGTAATGACACCGGGCTGTGAGATTCTGGGTCGCTGCCAGCTAGAGCCTTGCCAGCAGATCAAGAGAGGACCCTGCTTGGGCATGAGTGCTCCCTGGCCATGCTCCAGCAGAGCAGGTTTGAGGCACGGTGCGTGACACAGGGAGTCTCAGGTGGGCAGTGAGGGGCAATGCTCCCTGGCAGCCCTCCCACAGCCTTCTCCAAGAGCACTCAAATGGCTCTTTTTTCGCCTAAAACAATTACAGCAACTAAAAATAACACCAGAAAGGTCAGCGCTCTACAATCTCACAGCAGCCTGGAGATGTCAGGATGGAGGGGCGCCGGCCCAAACCCCTAAGCCAGTGGTCTGATGAGGTGGCAATCAAACCATGTCACACACAGCTGCCCCCGCCCCGAGGAAGCCTTAGAAGCAGTTGGTGGCACATCAGCTCCTTGCTCCAGCCCATCCAGCCGGAGCACGCAGCAACAGGGACACAGAGGGGACACAGCTCACTCTCCCTGCTGTAACGACACCCAAGCTGGCTAATCCTTATCGTGTGGGTCTGTTGTCCTCTGTAGCACTGCTCACCATCATCTTGTAAGGGCTGCCCTGCTGATCGCATGCCCTGGGGATGCTGCAGCTCCTCAGGGTGGTTTTGCAGGCAGCTCCCACTGCACTGCGTTGATTTGGGTCCACCTCAGCTCCCTGGCTGCAGGTTTCATTTCTCCGAGCAGCACAGGTGACCCCTGCGGTCAGCAAATCTCATTCAAGATTTAACTGGCTCTGGAAGAGCCAAATCCTGCAGCAGGTTGCCTGCCAGGAGGCTAGGAGGAACTCAGAGGGTGGTGGGGAAGACAAGCTGGATCCCAAGCCAGAACCTGCACATTTCCCAGCTGCTGGATGGGGCTGGTGGCAGGGCCAGCATCCCAGCCCATGGCACACCGATGCTGGAACAAACCAAGTGACAGGATCTCTGCCTGCTCAGACCCAGTGGGTGGGAATAGCAAATGAGAGCCAGCATGCCCACACAGCAAAAGCAACACTGCCCATGAACCCATCTTTCCTCTGCCATCAGCACTTACAAAGGGCAGTGAATATTTACTGAGTTCTTCATGCCCCTGCACTATTAAAAACACAGAAATAGCAACAGATTTTGCACCTTTTGTATGGAAGAGAGCCTGCAGCATGTCACACAGCTCCTGCAGCTCCTACTGCACCTGCAGCACCCACAGTCCCGTGTCTTCATTAAGGCTGGGTGGCAGCAGGGGATGAGCAGGGGGACAGATGCAGCGTGATCCCACTGCAGCATCATCCCTGCCAAGCCTGCCCGTGTCAGGAGGAGTGGGATGGGACTGGCCACTGGCCCTGCCTGGGGATGGGTCCGTGCTGGCCAGTTTGCCGTCCAGCTGGGGCTGGAGGTCTCAGTGGGTGAGTACTCACCCTGAGGTCTCCTGGCCCTGACATAACTGTGGGCAGTTCCTGACTGTGTAACGAGGCAAAGAAAGTGCTTCTGCCACAGAGCAGTGTGAGGGCCAGAGCCAGGAACAGGATGCCACAGGGACCAAATGAATTCCTGGGAGAAATTCCTACCTGCAATCACAGCCACTCCTGGCTCTGGGCATCAGGAAAAATACCAGCAGCCACTGGCTGAACCTTTCCTTCCCACTGGGTTAGCACTATCCTTGTCCACACACACATGACGAACTCTTCCCCAGTCCCCGGGAAGAGGAAAATATTCCTGATTAGTGCCAGCCACCACAGGATAGAGCCAGGACCAGCCTGGTGGGACCATGCCTCTCCTGCAGCCTTCGCCATGCATCCTATCCTCTGCATGCTATCAGGGACTGTATGCATTACCCAGGACAGGTGGAAACAGTCATCATAATCTGCCTTGGCATCTTCTCTTTTTTTAAAGCAATTTCCTCCCTCTGCCTCTCTGACAGAGCTGGGGATATATTTAAGTGACCTGTCAACAGTTTCTTCATCTCCCTGAGAAGATGTTTTATCTGATCACACCTCGCCAGCTATCCTTTGACATGGCATCTCCCATCCCCTCCTGCTCCTCTGAGACCGCCTCAAATGAGATGTGGATGCCTCTGCCTCTGCTGCACCCGGGTACCACAGGGATGCCATCAGATGTGAGAGACAGTGGGTGCCCTGCCCTACCAGCCGCAGGATGCAATGGGATGGGATGGAATGGGGATGGGATGGGATGGGATGCAATAGGATGGGATGCGATGGGATGGGATGGGATGGGATAGGATGACATAGGACAGAAGCACTGGGAGGAAAGCCAGCAGCCCCAACACCAAACCACTGCACCCGTGGGACTGCCACAAGTGGCCTGGCCATCTTGCAGAACAGGGGGCACAGGGAGCCCCCGCAGACCCGGTTCTTGGCTTTTAAGAGGGAACAGCGCCGACACCGGGCTTTTGTGAATGATTTTCTTGTTCTGCTTTTTGGCCAGAAGGGCTCTACAGCAAGGTTGGTGCTTTAGCACAGTAATTCTCCGAGCGTAATGAAAGCTGACATTATATCAAACACAATAAAGACTCTCAGTTGATGGAGATCATTCCTGAACACACAAACCCATTAAACTGAGGAAAAAAAAATATCAATTCTACACACTCGCCAGCCAAAAGAAAATGTGATTTGTTATCTAAAAAGGGGTTATAAACACAGCTTCAATGCACTTTCTGTGCTGTAATGAAAACTGGGTTTGAAATGGCAAGACGACTGCAAATTGGAGTATTTGATTTTATTTTCTAACTTTTTAGGTAAACCTTCTTTCTACAAGGGCAAGTGCAAGGTTATAGCGACGATCTTTCTGTTCCTGGCCGATAAGTAGGATCGGTAATTAAAGGAGGAGAAAAATGAAAAGGAGGATAAGGAGCTGGTGTTCGCCCTTCTAATGCTGCTTTGAACACAAAGCCCTGCATGGCTGTGGCAATCCCACCAGCACTGCCACTGGCGCCCGTGCATAGCATGGCACGACTGCTGCTCCCACCACAGGCGCACGTCGGCAACACCATGGTGATGGAGCAGCTGGTTGGCAGGGCCCTGTGCCTGCAGGAATGCTGCATCCAAGGCTGTACGGCCACAGAGGGGCACCCAGCCGTGCTGCCATGTCCCCCATTTATCCCTCACCTTTCTTGGGTGGCCGGCAGCGCAATCTCTGTTATTCCTCCTGTCCTTTCCCATTTGGCAAACAGCAATCCTGTTTTCCCTGGAGTTTTGTTTCTAATGGAGCTTGAAATTATCTGGGCTTTGTTATTTGCTCTCGTACTTGCAGCGGGAGTTATGGATGGAGGCGGCGGCGTGGGGCTGCCCAGCATCTGTGCTCCCAGTCACTGCACCCCAAAACCACCCATGCTGAGGGGTCCGTACACCCACAGCTCCATGTGCAGCTACTTCTCTGTTCCAAGGAGAAGGGGTCTGCTGGGCTATGACCCTTCAAACACCCCTTTCCAGGGCCCAAAAGTGGGGAGAGTGGGATGCAGGCAGACAGCAGGTGGAAGAAAAGGGGAGCTTCCCAGTATAGTGATAGAAAATGCAGTGAGGAACAAGAACTGGGAGAAAAACAACAGTAATAAACATTTTATGAAGCAGAAAATGGCTTATAAAGAAGTCAACTTTTAAAGGCAATTTATATAATCCTGCCAAGCACATATAAAAGTGGGGATGGAGCCCTGCAGCGTCATAGTGTCCCTTAAAGGGACAAATAGTTCCAGCAGCTCCTGCAGACTGACATGCAGTGATAACAACGCCCTGGGATGCATTTAACAGCTGGTGGTGGAGACCTGCACCTTTGACAGCAGCTCCTGGGTCAGCATGGTGCTGGTACGAGGATGGAGGTCTGGAAAAGAACCTAAGGCACTGGAAAACCTTGGAGGAAAGCAGAACACACAGGTGGAGAGGATCTGAGAGAACAGCATGGCAGCTTGTCAGCGAGGATACATACAAAGGATGGCAGGAAAAAACTCAACATGTCCTTCCAGTGTTCTTATAGGTACATTTTGCAAGTCTCTTGCCTGAGCAGGGTGGCAAACAGAGGATGGAAATCTGGTAAACAGCATCACGGTGTGAGCAGCAGCCCTGGCACCTCCATCTGCTGCTGTGGATGGTCAGCATGGGGGGCTCAGCACCACTGCCATGACTGGGGGACAGGGCTGGGGACAGCCACAGCAGTGGGACCGCACTGATGTGCCTTGAGGGGCAGATCCTGGTGGCTCTGCAGAGTGGAGCCAGCTGTCCCAGCAGACCCCTCAATGGCCCCACACCACAGCCTGACCCACTGCCCCCCAAACCACCCTGAGCTGCCACCCAGCCCTGGGGTGAAATGACAACATGATGGGTGCCCCAGGTGACACTGCATGGGTGACCTTGTAGCCAAGACTGCATTCAGCCAAGGACAGTGCTCTGGTGTCCAGGGGAGCTCTGGGGACAGGGCCCTGGCTTGGCATGGCCAGGGGATATGAGGAGCCCGAGGGTGGATGAGGACAAGGAGCAGCGATGGGGCAGGACAGTGTAGGGCAAGGAAGAGTGTTTTGGGAACAGAGAGGCACTCTGCAAAGCCCCTGAGGCGGGAGGCTGAACTCAGCCCTGCAGGAAGGCCGGCGGGGCGGGTGCGCGGCTGGGAACACGAGAAAAAGCCAGAAAATAGAAACTTTCCCCATAGAGATGTGTTATGAGTGATTGCTGGCAGCAGCCTCCCAGCCGCTCGGGCTCCTGCTCCTCGTTCATTTTCCCCCGGACTTCCATAGCAACCCATCTGCAGTGAGGTTTAATGGGGCTGCCATTAGCACTAATGCAGCGCAAACACTCGGCATCTGCCGGCGCGACTTTGGATGGAAACACGAAAATAACCGCGCTCGCCACAATCTGTCATCGACTCCGGCGCGAGGGGAGGACGTGACACGCTGCGAGAGCCAAGGAGAGCGGCGGCCGGGGGGAACGCCGCTCGGTGCGAGGGGAGGAGAGGAGGAGCTGCGGGCGCCCGGCCGCTGCCTGCGCTGCCCGCTGCCCCTGCTGCGGCGGCAGGAAGCCTGGGGCGGCACAGAGCAGTGCCACCGGTGGTAGATGTAGGTCTGACCGTGCCCTGCCACTTAAGGGTGAAGGACGGCAAAAGGAGATTCAAACCCTGCAGCGAGAGATGTTGATGCAGCCCCTCCATCCCCCTGCCCTGCCCGGGTACCAGGGCTGGCGCAGGCAGGGCTTCCTGCTGGGGGGGATCAGATCCCCATCGCCCCCGGAGCTGTGCACAGAGGTGGGCCAGCCCATCAAGCATCCCAGCCGGGTCTGGGCTGTCCTGATAAAGCTGTGGTGAGCTCTGCGGTGATGCATCGCTGCACATTGTTTCTGGGTGACTCGCTCCTAATTACCTTGATTAAGTGGTTGCAAACAGTACTATTAAAAATATTTTTGCGGGGAAAGTGGATTTCTGAAAGGTTTGTGCCGGGAATGGCAAAATGAGCCAAGAGCTCCCCACGGCTGCCGCCTTTCTCGGCACCGTTTGTATCCCGACTGTAATTCCTGAAGGCAGCCAGGTCTGGATGGAAGGGGAGTGCTTTGGGGCTGCGGAGGGGCGCTGCAGCATGGCAGCTGCCTGTCCCTGTGTCCTTGGGGATGAGCAGAAGCAATGAGGATTGCTGCAAAATGCTCTAGTTTTTTGGAGCCCACCTTGCCCATGGCCATAAGGGATTCACCACTGGGTGCCAGCCCAGTGCAGGGTACATGGGGGAACCACAGTGCCCTTGGGGGGCATGTGCCAAGTTTTGGGTGCTGCCTTAGAATGAGCTACCCTGAGGCTCCTGAGCCCAGCGGACACACAAGATTGGGCCAGCATTAGGCATGAAAGCCCATGGGAGATGCCTGCAGCACCCCCAGTGATGGTTCCAGGCTCCCCCAGGAGCCCTGGGCCTGCAGCTGAGGTGCTGGTGAGGCACCAGCATTGGCATAAGCCAAAAAACTCTAAAACTTATCCTCATGATGTCTCCTGCACCAGCCCTCCAGAAAGAGGTGACAGTAACTGAGCAGTACTCCCAGGGTGTCAGTGATCACTGGTGTCAATGACAACTGTGTGCTGGAGGAGAGGGCCAGAGGGGATCCCGCACCTCTCCTTAGCGAGGCTGCTTCTGCTAATGATGAGCTCATCCCCAATGTGTGCCTACGGGACACAGCTCCTGGGGAGACAAGAACTGGCCACGAGCATGCACCCCACAATGGCCACACAGTGAACGAAAGCCAAGCAGGTCAACACCTTGACTTCTCTTCTGTTTCTATGCCAGGAAGGTGTACATGAGCGAGATGTGGCCCCAGATCCTCATCTCCTCACCTCCCTTAGTGGATCATGGTTGAAGAGAAGTAACCCCCCAAACACACCAGCAAGGCCCAGCAGCGGGGCTGTCCCTGGGTTACTCCCTCGGTGACTGCAGGAGGTTCCCTGGGGGCAGGCAGGATTTGGCCCAACCTGGAGGAAGGGGCTGGGTGGCTCAGAAGTATTTTTTATTGTAGACTCCATTTGCACTGGAAGAAAAACAATCTTTCCTCCCTTTTATATTATTGTTATAATTTGAGAGCATTTCCAGACAGAACCCTTCAGGTTCCTGCTGAGTGCTATCACTGCCAGAATTACAAAGTCAAATGCAATCATTAAACCCGCATCCTCCCTCTCCCAGCCCAGATTGCTCCTTCCCCCAGAATCAGCTCCCACCGCATCTGCTGGCTGGTGCCACGGATGAACCACCGCTGCCATCACCACCCGTGGGACCTCGCCACGAGCCTACTGCTGGAGATGGTGTGTGTGTGTGGGGGGTAAGAGCCTCCCCAGCCCCAAAACCCTCAGCGCTGAGCCACCAGCTCAACCTTCACCTCCTGCCTCCTCCCTCCAGTCTGTGCAGGCAGCGGCGAGGCTGGAAATGAGCTCAAGATCGCTTCATTTGCTCTCGTTAGTGCTGGCAGGCGGCAGTGCCGGGGCCACCTGCATGCTGAACAGTGTGGCATGGCCAGCGGCAACGCTGGGAATGTGGGCAAGGAGGAAAGGAAGAGCCAAGGGTGGGAGCACGGATGGGACAGGGAGCTGCTTCAGGAGTCATCCCTGAGGCTGGTGCCGCTGCTGAACTCTGTCCAGGAGGGAAGGGGGTGGGAGCAGATGGGGCACACACAGAACCTTACCCGGATGTTGTCCTGCCAGTGATGAGCCTTCTGGAACTTCTCTGCCGCGTTGGCAAGTCTCTGCAAAGCAAGTGGGAGAGGAAGAGTGAGCCTGAGGAAAGCGAGAGGAGCCAGGCATTGCCTACCCCAACCCGGGACCATGGGTGCCACCCCAGCACCCAGCATCTCTCTGTTTGGGGGATCCACAGGACACTACCATGCCAGCAGGGGGACAGGAAGAGAGACTGCAGGCAGTGCTTGGAGAAGGATGTCCTGCACATGGGGAGCTGGTGTTTCTCTGCTTGCTCCCACCTTTCCCAGAGCATGCCAGTGTCTCCAGAGGAATTGCTGCCATGTAAACTCAAACAGGGCCAAGGCACCAAAGCTTGGCAGCTGTTGGCACTACTGCCACAGCCAGGCAGGCCTCTCACAGCAAGGGCTGAACACAGGACTATAATGATGGTCCCGAGCTCTTTGCAGGGCTTCAACAATGCTTTAAGAACCCACTTAAAAGCTCCAATGCTGCCTCAGCCCTTCTAAGAGATGCTCTGGGAAAAGGACGCCCTGAGGTGTGATGGTGTCTTCTTCATGTGCCCCTGCTGCCTGCAGAGAGTGGCAGCACCATGCCCCACAGCACACAGCTCAGGCAGCATGGTGGGAGCAGGGCCATGACAGTGGGTGATGTATTGCCAGGAGCAGAACGAAGCACAGGTACTCGAAAGTAAGGTGATGAGCAGTGAAAGACATCATAGATCTGGCCCTCCCCAGCCAGAGAACACAGCTTGCTCTTATCAGATGCAGGGAAACGCGTATCCATCACTGCATAATCTCAGCACACACTGGTTGAAACTTTCCTGTTTAATCTTTTCTTGTTTTTTAATCTTGCTTTCCAAATCAAAGTGTTTGCTTTCAATGGCCAGCATCCAAAGGGAAAGATCAGCTTTCAGCTGAGCATTGAAGCAAAATACCCACGGCTCTGGTGGCAGAGAGAAGAGATTGGGAGACAAGGCAGGGCTGGAGAGACAAGCTAAGTAATGTTAATGTTCAGGGCAGATGTGTGGGGTGGCACTCGCACAGCCTCCTCAGAGCCACCTCAAAAACCAAAAACCGGTGGCCCAATTCTGCACCTCACCCCCCCCCCCAGCTTTGTGCTTTGTTTGTATATCAAGATGGCTGATTAAAGAGAGGCATTTAATCCGAGTCACATTTCAGGCAGCAGTGATGAAATGTGCCTTTTCCTGTACTTGATAAGAGCGTATTTGTTTATGATGGGCCAGGGTAAGATTTATGGACATCTTTAACTATTCATCGCCTTGTGTGAAGTGCCTGGAGGGCTGCAAATGGTGCAGTAAGGGACAGCTACACCCAGGAATAACACTTCAACACGAGATATTTTTCCTCTGGAAAATGTCAATTTGTCAAATTCTGTCCAGACACAACTTTGCTTTTTTTCCCCCTTTCAAATACATCCAGATGTTCTTGTTTGATAAATAGCACATTACAGGGATGGGGGAGCCCGTAGCAGGATGACACCACTAGAGGGGAGCCCCCGCCAGCTCCTGCCCAAAGACAGGCTGCTGGCATCAACAGGATGGGTGATCACCGCATTTGGGACCCTCCAAAACCATGGCAACAAGGACAGGGCTCCTGAGGGGGCTACTTGGGACAGGTTTGCTCTTAAGCAGGAGCTGGAGCTGTGTGTTAGGACCAGGAAGATGCAGCTGCTCCAGCAAACCCTGTGGCCATGTCTCCCTGTGGAAGGTGATGGGTCCACCTGGAGCCACACAGTGCTGCAGGACATCCTCATTAATGCCAAATGAGTTCATAATGAATATCGTGATCAATATCAATTATCACGATCAATACAGCTCAAGGATTATTTCTAATCCCTAACAATGATTAAACCATTATTTTTCAAGTATTGTAGATCAATCAGTCCATCTCAAGGTGCACTGTGTGCAGGACTGTGGGATGCCAAGGATGCAGGCAATGCACTGGGATGCTGGACAGGGGTACACGGCTGCCACCAAAACCTCCCAGGAGCTTCAGACCCAGGGTTGTCAATTGTGTGGTTCCAGAAGTGAGAAAAATGAGAGGAACTACCAAAAGTAAAGCACGTGTGTGAAATATCTGCAGGTTTCCAGCAGGCTCTGGTGCAGGCAGTGCCCTGGCCATGGCTCTTTAAGGAGCACGGTTCTTTGCTCAGAAGTCACTGAGAGCTAAGGGCAGGAGATTGAGAGGCTGAAAACACAGAACTGAAACGACTCTGCAGGTCATCAAAGGCCAGCAGATTTGCAAGGGATTGGTGTCCGGAGATCCCCCCGCAGGGTCTGAGCGGGAAGGTGCTGTTTTGGCTTTATGCCCTGCCTCTTTCGTATTCCACACAGCACTCCTCCCTGCCTCGCTGCTCACCAGGGCACATCCATCAGGAGCTCCCTGCTCAGTGCACAGGGGATTAAGGAGCCTCGGGGACAGCATGGACTCGGGTTGGGCATGTGCTCTCCATTCCGAAAGCCACGCAGGAAAGGAGAGTGAGACGAGGTGGGAGACCTCCCGTCTGCCTGAAGGATGGCACCCCCGAACCCCCAGCTGCTGGCTTTCCCCTGCTTTGCTCCAGGACCTTGCTTCTCCACCCTGATCACCCACAAGCTCACCCACCCCACACCCTCTGTGTAACCCCTTCACTCCCATCGCACCTGGGGCTCTCCTGCATCATTCCAATATTTCTGCACAGCAGCTTTCCATTACAAACTGGTCCTGCATGCTGCTAATCTCTCTTCCCAGCTCCCACATGGCAATAAGTATGCCCTGGCTGTTCCTGCCTCAGTCAGATCAGTGAGTTTAACTTGGGAGGCAGTGGAGCAGAGACCAGAGCAGCACAGGGAGGCCAAAGGCCAAGGTTGGATTTATAAAACAGGATTATGGCAAACATCCTGCAAGAGCAGCCTGAGCAGCCCTGCGTAACGGCACCAGCACTGCTGTGCCCTAAACCTCCCCATAGAAATAAAGCACCCCATGCCTGTGCTGATGCTGGGGGATGCTCCTTGGGAAGCATGGGATGTTGTCCCCACTTTCTCCCTGCAGTTGGTAAGGAAGGGCCCAGGGATGTTTACTCTGAGGGAGAGCCACTCCTGCTAAACCTTCATTAAACTTCCCTCCCCATGGCCATTATCACCCTCATCTCAGTGCCTTCCCCAGTAAGTGTATTAACCTCCTGCACCCTGCACACAGCTGGAAGGAGAGATCTCTGCTGGAGACAAAACCAGCCCTGCACTACCAGGCCAGAGAGGTCTACACAGCATCTCATCACCCCAGCCCTCCTCCCAGAGCAAGGAAACGCCAGTGAAAGGTGAAGACAAGGAGGTGAAACAGAAACATATACAACAAAACCAAGTAACCCACGCCCCAGGCAGGAACACCCCTGGCACCTAGATTTGCAGCTCTTCCTCCTCCACGATGAAGGAATAAGAATGGCACAAGCTTTCTCCTTTGACACCAATCCCCCCTCCATGAACAGGGCACTCCAAAACCATATCTGTCACTGCAGAGTATCTGGAGAGATGAAAGCCCATTTCACATGCTTCACCCGCCTCCATCCTGGTCTGCCTGTGCGCATCAGAGCAGCGGGCACCTTCTCACAGTTCCACCCCCTGCTACCAGCTCCAGGGAGCCCCCATCCCACTCTCCCCCATCCACAGCCTATCCTCTCCCATTCACTGATCTGGCCACACGCACACCCCGAAAGTAAACCCTAAAAGCAGAGCACACACACCACCACCAAAAAGTGATCAACCAGCCACAACAGATGACAGCCCCCTTATATACACATAGGGAATATAAATCTTAAGTAAACACTGTAAAGCAGTGAAGCATCTCATCCTGTAATAATCTCCAACACAGTTGATCCCAGGGCTCTTATTACTCTTGCAGCCATCATCTGAAATCCAGTCGGCAGTGGGCTCAGCCACGGCTGAGTATTGATCAAGGAGGCAGCTTCAAACATGCCGCAGCGTTTCTCTTTCCAAGCACTAACTTGTTTGTCAATAATTCCCTTGGCTGCGTGGAGGGAAAGGGGTGGTCGGAGCCTGTCTCTGCTCCCAAGCCCAGATCCATCCCGTGCCTGAGGGACGATGGAG
Organism: Psilopsiagon aymara; assembly: GCA_024733675.1. Classification (NCBI taxonomy): domain Eukaryota; kingdom Metazoa; phylum Chordata; class Aves; order Psittaciformes; family Psittacidae; genus Psilopsiagon; species Psilopsiagon aymara. The sequence goes on from JANRGW010035449.1 coordinate 35,081, forward strand.
CAGGAGCTGGCATTGGGAGTGCAAACAAAGACCCAGGGAATGGGGAGGAGCAGGTGGCAAATCCTCCAAGGGCTTCTAGACCCCGGCGTTGCAGCCCTGCCGGCAGCTACAAGCACAAACTGGGAGCAAAACCAGAGCCAGACCCCATGTGGGGCAGCAGCATGGCCAGCACCCAGCCCCGGGAGCCTGGGATGAGCCCCACAGCCCCATCATTTTACTGACCACCTCAGTAACTCCCAGCCAACAGCAAGTGGCTCTTGCTCCCCTGCCAACAACTCCTTCTGCTCCTTCTACAGAGCCACAGTTTTTACCAGTAAGAAACACTACCACCAGTCCTAACAACCATGGGGAGGGGAGGAGTGGAACATCCCAAGCAGAGGTACCCATGTATTTGGAGAGGGGTGGGAGAGAAGGGAGTGCATTACTGCCCAGGGTGTTTCTCCTACCCCAAAGTATCGCTCAGGCCTCTGGAAAGCTGTAACTTCCTGCACACAGAAAATCATCAATGGCAAGAGACAGTGCAGCCAACCAGGCAGCCCATGGCATGAGCCCTTCCTGGGGCTCCCTTCAGCTCTCTTCCCCCTTGGAGAAAAGCCCCTCTCTGTTACCCTTCTCCTGGTGTTTCTGCCCTCCATAAGGGTAGAATATTTGCTTTCCTAACTCACAAGCAGAGAGCAGCTCTGCCCCTGCTTTCTGCTGCCCTGATTGCTCCCAGAAGGGGAGGAGGACCTGGGGAGCAGCAAAAGCAAAACCTCAGCTCAGCCGCTCAGACCCTCCTCAGCCCCTGCTTTCACTGACATGATGCCAAGTAACCCGTGTCTCATCCCTCCTGGGCCAACGCCAGGGTGCAGGAGCTGACCCCAGCTCCACCAACATAACACAGAGACGTGGGTCAGCTGTGGGTGGCACAGACACGTCCCAGCAGTGTCAGAGCTGCCCATCCCAGTCTGAGTCCCCCACTGCCACCAGGAGGGCTTCACAGGCTGGAGGGACGTGGTCCCATGAAGGGCTTCAGGAGATGGTGCCCTATAGCACAAGGTCCCAGGGCAGCCTCAGCTTCTGCAGTGGTGGGAGGGTCAGCGAACATAGAAGTTGACATCTCAGCCCGCTGCTCCAGCCCCAGCTGAACTCCAATCATCCAATCCAATGGCGCTCCCTAAACCACACTCAAATAACCTGCAGAGCTCTGGTCACAATCATCAAGCAGGACTTGTCACAGTTCAAAATCCATTACAATAACCACAAGGCGTTTCAGTGGCAATTATAAGAGATAGTTTCACTTAAAAATCAATTTTACTTAGAGCTTGGGGGGAACAGATTTTTAAAGAATAAAGAAAAAAAAGGCAGCGATACACTTGCCACTTGGGCAGGGGCAGGAGGAATTCACCTGACCAGGCCTTAGCTGCCAGCATCTCCAAAGGAAAACAATCCTTCCTTATCCTTCCTTACTCTGGAGAAATAATGGTCAGGTTGGACGAGGGTTGGAGCAACCTGGTCTAGTGGAAGGTGTCCGGGCCCGTGGGAGGGGGAGTGGAACCAGATGAGCTTTAGGGTTCCTTCCAACCCAAACCATTCTGTGATTTTGTGAAACAAGTCCCATGTTAAGATGACAAGAAGTCCAAGGAATGGCATTCCCTCCCCTGCAGCTGCTCCACTCTGCAGGGTACCAACAACCATGAGATGCATGAGGGTATCCCTGAGACCCCAAGTCCTATCCTGGTGGGCTCCTGTCTCCGTGCTCCATGAGGATGAGGCTTTTTGTGCTTTTGAAATCCTCCCCTTTAGGTCTTTGCCTTTCATTCACGTGGAGGCTGTAAGAAAGTTTGCACTGGAAACCACTTCCAATCGATTTATTTTAAGGCATCACCTCTTGCTGCACTGTGATGTGCGAGCTTTAAAAAGCATCTCGTTTATTATCTGCTGCCACGTGGGGATTTCCATCCGGCACATCGCAGCGCAGCAAGAGCTCCTCTGACTTCTTATGGAAAGGCAGATTATCAGCACCCAGAAATTCCCCTAGAATACACCAAAACACCCCCGGCAAGCCCCAGGAGGAGCCCCCAAGCTTCCTGGTTTGACACACAGCATCTCCCTCATGTCCCCCAGTGCCACCTGCAACCCTCCCACAGCCTGAGAGGGGTCGGGCACTCAGGCCCCCACTACCACCTCACGTTTAGACCAGAGCAGTTTAAATTGACAGTTCAAAACACCAAAGAAAAGCAACTGCAATGCAAATAATCCTCTGAAGGACTCAATAGTGGTGGTCTGCTCTTAAAAAAAAGCAGAATAATTGGAATCAGTTTTGCTTAAACTTGAAAGATGGCAAACCAAGAAAGATGACAACCAAGCCCCAGCAGCTCCAGGGGCCAGGGGGATATTTCAGGGAAGTGGGAGTCACCAAGGTCACTGAATGGCTCTTCCCAATGTGACACCCCACAGCAATTCCAACACTCATCCATCTACCCTTGGCGTTTCTTCAGGGCAAGAGGTAATCTCCCTGGTGCCAGGACCCATTTCCACCCCTTTGGAACATCCACCTCCTCCCTGGCTGCATCCTTGCTGTCCTCTCCTGCCATGGAGACAACACTGACAGCACTCAGGTACAGCACTCAGCGGCGTCCAGCACTTTGTCAGTGCCAGTGCCAGCACCAGCAGTGGAGAATGGCAAACGGAGAAGGAGATGAGATTGAGCAAAGAAAATGTACTGAGGGGTGAATGGTGCCCTTGAAGACTTGAGAGGATACTACAATGAGCCGAGCCTCCCAAGGAGGACCCATGGCTTTGGGTGCTGCAGACAGGCACGGATGGAGCAGAAGGATGCCAGGCAGAGCCGTGGGCAGGGCTGGGCAGCCTCTTGGGCTCATCCATCACTGGCTGGCTTCACGACAATTATACGTAAAGATGGCCTGACAATCCACCAAACAAATTATACAGTTCATTTTGAAAGTCCGTTATTATGAATTTACACAATAAAAATGTAAGGAAAGGGTTTAGTAATTTGACTTGGCTCCTAAGCACCATCAGTGCTGGCACTGCCACTGCATCAGAAGCACTCACACCCAGCAAACAGGGAAAACCAACAAACTGCCTGGGCACACAACACAAGTTTCAGGCCAATTCCCAGTCCTGGCTTTGTTTTGCCAGGGCAGTTATGCCCCTTCCCTGAGTGACACAGGAGGGTTGCTGAGAACGCTCTGGGCCAGTGGGATCATTCACATTCTCCACAATCCTTTGAGAAAGGACTGTGCACCCCTGTGTGAGATCAAGAGGACCGCTCACCCTCTCCTGGCCCTTCGGCCTCTTGATCTTCAGCAGAGCTCAAAGCTCAAGCTCTTCAGGCTTCCTTGCTCTTTGCAAGATGTCCCAATGCGTTTTCCCACTCCTCTGCCTCCTTGTTCCAAGACCCAAATCCTCATGCAGTATTTCCCTTCAGCCCCTACCCCCGTGCTGATCCTTATGGACCACACAACAAATACAGGCTGCTGGTTGGCTGCTGTACAGGCGGAGCAGGATTGCTCTTGCTTTGGTTTTGCCTTCCCTTCACTTATTCTCTCTTGTCGGGAGCCTAAAAATAAAGTGTCCTTTGACTGCACTTTTACAGCACCTCAAGGCAAACTCATGACCCAGCTTCCTTAGTGTTACAATAAAAGATGGAACCAAACACAAGCAGATCACCACCATGGATGCAAGGGGGTCTGATACCCACCCTTGTGTCCAACACTCAGCCCAGCCCCTGCCAGGAGATGTGTTCACTTGACTTCACACTGCATCTCTCCATTTTCTGGCTTCCTCTCCTGTAATATAATTTTCCCAGTAAGTTTCAATAGAGATACACTCCTGATTCCATTACTGTCTTTTGATTTCTTTCATTCTTCCCTTCCCTTGGTCCTTTTGTAAGGGGAGGACTCTCATCGCCTGCTGCAAATCTGGGCATGTAGCTGCTGCCCAGCAGACGTGATGCCCAGAAAGCCTTGGTGCTAATAAAGCCCCTTTAATGAGAGCTCAGCTCCCCTCCCTCTCCTTTAGCAAGCCTGATCGTCTCACATTCTCACAGCAAACAAAGAGCCACCCAAGCCAAGGAGAGGGACTCAAAGTGCATTCATTCACCCCTGTGCCCATTTCTTGGGCTTTGCCTGTATTCATTTTGCCTGGGACGTGTCCTCCCTGCAGACCAGCACCCCAAGGATCCTCTCCCTTCCCTGGGGAACACAGCTCTGGCACAGCTGGAGGTTCCATAGCCCTCTCTTGGAGTCTGCATTTGCCGGGAGAAATCCCTTCCAGCTCCGGTTTTCCCTATGGCAACGCTGGTCTGACCCTGCAGCTCCCCAAGGGCAGCATCACTGCTGCAAAGCCTGCTGTGCCTGTCCCTCCCTGTGTTCCAGGAGCACGTTTAAGCATCACTGTTACACCCAAAACTCAGGGAGACTCGATGCTTTTTGTTTTAAAGACCAAGCTGGGGGAGGAGAAGGTGTGGAAGAGCTCCCCTAAGGGAAAAGCCATCAACTGGAACAAGATTTCAACAACTACACATTTCTTGACCTTTTCCACAGTCATATCTTTAATGTTTCATGGACGGGTTTGATAAAAAGAAAAAATTAATAAAATAGATTTAATTTTAAAAAAAAGGTCAGGACATGTGTTACAGGGAAAAACTCATTTAGGCCCTTACCTGCTGCCTCATGGATGCCAAGGCGCCCTCCCCTGCCTCCCACCTGTGGCGCTGCAGCACAGGCATCCACCTCCATGCCTCGATTTTCATCCCATTCAGGGTTTTATCTCTTCCAGACCTTTACTTCCCCTGCCAGACACAGGGTCAGGATCCATAAGCACTCAAGAGATGCTGACAAACACTTGGGAGCCACAAATACCCAGTGGGGTGTTGCACATCTAACCTGGAGAGGCAGCCAGTGAGCTCAGACGTGGAGAAGATGCTTGTCCATGCTCCAGCATAGCTCTGCTACCTGCTGCTGCTCACTCACCTTGGGCACAAACCCCTCCCCATATGTCTAGGTAGATGCTGAGGCTGTTGCAATGCCCAAACCACCCATAGCCTAACAGTCAACATCTGCATACCCCTGCTCACCACAATGGCCACTCTTGTGGCTCTTGCACCCACCCCATGGACATCACTCCTTGCCCTTGCCTTTGGATATGAATGTAAATCCCACCCGCTGTGTTTGAAGTTGGGCTTGTCAAAAGCAAGCAAAGCACATAAATCCCCCTAGCACAGAGCCAATTCCTGCTGATCAAGATGTTTTAAACCAGAAATGATATTTAATAGCAGCTCCTTCCCGGCTGGCCCAATGGCCTATTCCCAAAGGCTCAGAAACAAAAGCAGCCCGGGTGTCGGCTATGGACATTTGTATTATTAAGCCCCCTCTGCAATTAGAGCAGACTTCTGTCTAACTTCAGCCTCTTTTCACCATTCTCTCTTTTTTTTTATTCACTAAGAACAAAATATAATTCAACAAAGTTTGCAAAAAAATAGAGGAATTACTGTGATAACATCATACTAAGTTATTAAGTGGTGACAATGGGGGACAATTACAGTATATAGTCCATTATACAGCACTGCCATCAGGATGAATCAAAGTAAAACACATAGTGAATGGTGAGGAGCTTATTAACAAGAACATTAGTGCACCAGAACATAATACCTGCCATTCAGCCAGGAGTTATCGCTGTGCTGGTGCCAGTGGGGACTGGGGAGGAAAGTTGTGGAAAGAGCTGGCAGCTTCACTGCACAGTTTGAGGCACCAGCCCTGCGCTAGGGACACCATGGATTGATCCTCAGTACTTAAACAGCAAATGAGGGCAAAACCTCACCCCTAAGCCACCACCACCACACATACTTCCCTCCAGTTCTGCTTCTGGAAGGCCCTAAAGATTTTTGCAATGGCTCAGCCAAGCAGAAGTGGACAAGGATTTCCCCCAGCTCGCAGCAGCATTCATAGAAGCATCCTCTCTGTGCTCACCAGAGTGCATCTCACCCCTGCCTTTTGAGCAAGGGCTGCTCCATCACCATTAAGTCTTCCAGATTTGGTTTATTTCTATTCTGAGGTTTCCTCCTGCCCCAGCAGTGCCTGTCCTATGGCTTTTTTGCCCTTGTCCATGTGGCAGCAGCTCACACACAGGTTGCCAGGCTGTGGCTACAGCAGCCCTGCAGCCCACTGCCCTGCCTGCTCTCACTCTCACCAACCAGTAATATATTTTTCCTTTTAATTTTGAAAGCCCAGCAGGAAATTCAGGAAAAGGTGGCCAAACATAACAGCTCGGTGCCTCTGTGTGACCAGCAAAAGGAGAGGCAGTAACGGCGATGCTGAGCAGCACCTACCACTTCCCTGCTCCAGGGAACAAAGCTGTGGCAGGCAGCAGAGGCAGATGACAGGCAGCGGACAAGCTTCATCCCAGTCCTCTGCCTAGCTCTGAACAAATGAGAGGTAAAGCAAGCGCAGCTGAAGAGCTGAAGGTTATACCCTGGATACAGCCTACATCACAGATGCACATGTTTTGGAAAGGCTTTAGGGGGAAGGAGAACAAAACCCAGCTCAGTTCCTGTGCTACCATCTCAGTGACCCCACTAGAGCATGCCACGCTCTGGCTGAAACACCCCCTGCACGATGCTGGCTCTCGGCTGGCTGCTCAGCATTGCGTTTGGATGTCCCATTCCACTCACTGGCACTGGACATGTCCTGGGCTCCCTTTCACTATCACCTGAGGCTGTCCTTTGCCTGCAGCAGAAGATGAAGTGGACCATAACATTGGGAGATGCATGAACAAAATCACCAGGGAAAACACTCTTCGCTGGTAAGGGAATAGAGAAAGGATGTTGCAGACCAGCTTCCAGAGCAAAGCAGCACAGCTCCTATGTCTGGTTCTGTGCAGGGACCAACCTGTGGGAAGGGCTGGCTTTATGCTCTTCCTCCTTGGCTCTGCAGCCCCCTGGAAGCCAGCACACCTGGTTCTAGTTCGCGTAGGTCCTGTCCCTCCCCTCACCTTTGCTGAGCCAGTGCTGGGTTCCCTGCTGCTCCAGCAGCTCTGGCTTGCTCCTTCTAAGATGTTATTTTTACACTTCTCTTAAAATACAACACTAAGAGAGGCTTCTTGACTATATTAACATTAGGAATCTAATCAGCAATCAGACAGCTCATAATTTTCTGATTAGCTCTGATTATACTCAATCTTTAGGAATGGAGAAAAAAAAAAAAGAGGAAAGAGAAAGGAAAAAGAAGAAGAAAAAATATAGAAGTATTCTCTGCTCAGTTTTCCCACCCTGATTCCCCTGGTGAGGCACAGAGCCATGGCAGCAGCTCTGCCATCCCCAGTGAAGCAGGACAGTGCCACAGTGACCTGCTAAGGCAGAACTGCTCAATCCCCCAGTGCCATTGCAGCGCTGGTCTTCCTCCTTACACACTTAGCAGGGATGTTGTCCCAGAAAAGGGTTGCTCAGGGAATGGAGAAGACAACAAGGATGCCAGAGCTGCTGGCAAACCTGGAGGACTGTTGTGAGCTCTGCTCCTGGGCCTGTCATCTCAGAGAACACACTAATAGTAAGGGTAGAAGGATGCTACACAGGAAGGAGATGATGTGTGTGCATTCATCTGGCTTCAGCCTGGAAGGAGGAGCCTCTCCAGGCAATGGGAGGAGGAGGAGGCTGAAGAATACTGTGAGATGAGGCCATGGCCACACACAGGCTTGGTAGGGTACAATGAGTGCTTTGTCACAGCCCAGAGGGAAAAATCCCAAGAATTCAGGATCTGAGGGCTGGTGGAAACTGGAAGGCAAACAGCAAATGGCCTGAAGGTCCTAAGGCAGAGGCAGAAGATGCAGCCATATTTACCTGCAGACCAGGCAGTGGCAACTGGGATGCTCCTTGGAGCAGGCTGCTCCACTGAGAATCTCCAGCCTCTGACAACAGCAGCAGGGAGAACCAAGGGGAACTTGAGAGGAAGCAGGTTCCCAGCATCACCTGGCCAAGGTGCCTGGGACATGGCTGGGCAGACAGATGTCAGCAGGAAGCCTGGGAAAGGCTCATGCTTGGCCTGTCCCCATCCATGCCAAATGACCTCACAGGACAACTCTTGCTAGGCTTTTGTGAAGAAGGGGAAGGAGGACACCCTGGTTCTGAGCCTCACAGTTGCAGCTGGGAGGAAGGAAACTGAGGAACAAGCCAGAGGAAGGAGGTCTAAATCAGCCCCTCGAACAGAGTTAATGAGTTGTGCACACTCTGCGTAGGAGCTTCACTCCTGACTGCAGCAAGCGATCAGCTGATGCTGTGAAGCATGAGATTTAATTATTTGTATCATAGCCACGGCCCGCATAGCTACAAATGATATTAATGGTCATAAAATCATCCAGCTGGCTCTTCAAACCCGCCGCCTTGCAGGGACCGCTTGCTCTGCGGCAGAACCGGTGCAAACCCCATCCACCAAACATTGCAGCGGACACCATCTGGAAGAGCCACCCCATGTCCAGCAAGGATCTCTGTGCACAGAGCACACGGTCTTGAAGACAGCCTTGGCAGTGAGAGATGCTGCATCAAGGCCCTGCCTGGCCATGGTTTTGCATCGGCTTAGCTGGGGCTCTCAAGAGCCTTGTTCCTGCTCGCAGGCTGAGGAGCTGCTTTGCTGAGGAAGAGAGTGCAGCTCGGGTTCCCTCCAAGCTGCTCACCATTTGCCTTTGCTCCAGGCTGGCACATCTGCCCAGGGGAAGCAGCGCTCCTTACCCTCGTCAAACTGAACTGGGTTTGCAAAGATCTAGGCTAAGCTAGGAACCTGCTAGAAAACAGTAGGACAGAACAGAATGGAATGGTTCAGGCGGAAGGGACGTACAGAGGTCACATAGTCCAACTGCAAGACTAAGCAGACACCAGCCCAGTCTGAACCCAGGGAATTCAACTGCAAAAGCAAATGACCCAGGTCAGAGCAGAGTAGCTCTGACACTGTGCCCACAGCAGCCTGATGCCACTTCTCATGTCCTCCTTGGCTGAGGTCTCTGGTTCCTTTTACACTGACTTTAAAGACAGCACCTTGAAATCCCCACTTGAACTAAGCCCTGGTGAAGGAAAAGGTACAGAGACCCCAGGGTTTGGCTCTGCAAACCCTCTTCATGCAGCATCCCAACCAGGCAATGGAGTCGCCCCATCTCCTTCCAGCATAGCAAAGCCACATTTGAGACCCAGAAGGAGGTTGTCCCTGTACTGAAGGTAACAACAGAGGGGACCGATACCTTTCACATGCTGGGGATCGAGCCCTGCTACTGCTGTCTCCCGTAGCTCTGCATCTGCGTACACCAACAGGGCTCTTTGAGAGCACAAAATCACGCCTGGGTTAACACGACAAGATCTCCCTCTTCCCAGCACCAGGAAAGTCTCCTCCTCACACTCGAACCCTGCCATCGTGACTGCAGAGCCCTCTTTTGTGAAGCAGTGCTGGAACTGTAATTAGTTTGAGATGACCTCTGGAAAAAAAAAGTTCAAGTTTAAAAAGAAAATCTCTCTGGTTAATGCTATGCAAATTGCCAGCGAGGCAATCAGGCTGACTTTTAAACAGTGGCCCGTCGGAAGGGCTCACAAGACAGCCTTATTGTCTTGCTATCGATTTGCATCTCATTACCCACAATGCGGCACTGGTTGGAGGTAACCTTTTGGGGAACACGCTGCCGCCGTGGCGGGGAGCCGGGACAATTTGGTTACTCCTGTTTACAAGGCTTTCATGTGGTCCAGCACCCAAAACACAACGGTTGAGAGGCCAGGTCACTGCCAGCACTTCCACCTCCTCCCAGGGCCCCTGCCTGTGTTACCTGTCCCATGGGCACATGCACCCTGCAGGTCCGTCCCACCAGGCTCAGCAGCTCCTGCGGTGCCCAGGGGCTGCACAGTAGCAGCCTGGCTCTGCTCAGCCACTCAGGATGTTTCTGAGAGTCTTTCCACATGTTTTCACATCTCTGCCATCCCTCACCACCCGGGGAGATGGCGCTAAAATACTATTTTCCTATAGAAAGGAATTCTGCTACACCCTTGCCCTCAGCCTCTCCTGTGTTTCCAGCCACCACAGCTCCCTCACCAGGTACTCTGCCCCCTTCTCCATCCTCACCAACTTGGGGTGATGAAACCAAATGCTCAGCAATCATCTCACCTTATGATTCCCATGTAAACCTCAGATTCCCCAGCCAAGCTGCCCCCAACACACTGCTGCAGGGAAGCTGCCATGCCCTATCCTGTGTTACCCAGCTGCTCTCCGCTGCCACTTGCAATCCCAAGGCCAGGAGCAAGCTACATGACTTTGTGCACTCTTTGTAACATCATTTATCCAGCTCAACCAGCAAGCACAGGGATCCTACCTCAAGATGCTCACTCTCAGCACCCATTCCCTACCACCTCTGCCTTGCTCCGATGGCCCTGTACTCAGACTAGGGATGGTCTTGTCAAATGGCTGACACAGCACATCCCCTCCTGCCCTGCCAGACCTGGCTACAGGCACATCCGCCTCCTCCAGCCCCCATGGGCTCTGCTTGGCCAAGAAGACCTCTCTAGACAGCCCTGTGCTCCCGGCAGCAGCATCCCGGGTCTCACTCGCTCCATTTCCTTCCTCCTCGTGAACTCTGCCATGTGAGGCCTCCCTGTGAAGGAGCAGAGCTTTCAGCTTCGCCCTCTGCAGACGCGGTGCTGCCCAGCTCCCTCCATCCCACCGGAGCCGTGTTGCCAAGCACTGGTGGGGCCCCGTGCCAATGCGTGGGTGCCACCTCCACCACCCCAGCCAGAGGTGCCAAGGCAACAAAGGGGCTTTGAATAGGCGAGAGAGCACCACTGCGAGGAAGAAAACCCAACCGCTTAAAGCCCTTCTGAATAATGGTGCTGCCGCCCCGCTGCTCAAATCAGCCGCAGCACTTTGTTGTTATGATAACTAAATACAGAAAATTTTAACAGCTGGAAATGCAGCAACAATATTAAAAAGAGGGTTTTTTTTTAAAAAAAAATGTTGGTATTTTATTCAATAATGGTAATAGGCTTTTTATTTTTTATTTTTATTTATTTTATTTTAAAGGCACAAGGCTCCCTATTCTCGTGGCTCTGCACCGTGCTGGTCAGGCTGCGAAGCTGCCTCTTGCCTGGTGATGGCAGGGAATTAACATCAAGAGACTTAGTAACACCAAAACACAGGGCAGCTGGCTGTGGCATGGAAATCACAGCTTGCTACTCCAGCACCCTGCTCAGATGGGATCCAAAGGTGCAAAGCCTGAAGGTGCTGCACAGGAGCAGCAGGAACCAGGCAGAAGTAACAGCAGCAGCCCCAGAGGAGGTGCCAGCTCCATGCCTGCTGAAGTCAAGGTAGCTTCTACTGTCATCAGCTCATGCTCTCAGACACCAGAGCCCTTTTGCTTTGGGAGTAAAGGAAAACACTGCATAACCTCCAACGCTACACTGGTAGCAGCTGGAAAATGTCTCCTCTTTAGAGGAACCACCAACATGCTCGAGAGGGGGTTTGGAAATGTGCTGGAATCAAAAGAAACCTGTGGAGGCAGGTGGGAGGCTGAAGGGCCCTGGCATCACTTGCACCCACAGTATGCAGACAGTGATTGCCCCTTCGCGGGTTCTAACAATGTGTGACCACCAACCTTGCTGGTGTTCAGGCTGTGGCAGCAGATCCTATGAACTGGATGAGATGTGGTGAGTCCATGAGGACTGGTGGGACACGCAACTCCTGATGCCCCTGCAGAGAGATGGGACCTTCTCTCCTCCCTCCTGAGCCTGCAGAGCCCATGGTCCAAGAGCTGCTCCTCTTACAAGGAATCCATCAACCTTGCAAAATGCACCATAATTCATTTGTAGTGTATCAGTGAGTAATTAAGAGAAAACTACCAGCGTCAGTATATTTAAAAAGGGACATTTTAGTAGCAATAGTTGCCTTTTTCTACGTTGTGCTGTGCCAATTCATGAGATGCAGTTGGCAGCAGCTCTCCCAGTCATCATCATTCAGCCCTGCAACTGAGCATCCCCATGTGGCTTTGAGTGCCCACAGCGCCGAGCCCAGGCAGAGGAGCTGCCTGCCAGTGTGACATCTGGGAACACACCTTGTGCCAAGGGCCTTGTTGCTCTGGGACTGTGCACCCTGGAGCTGCGGATGCCCTGGAGAGCCCAGGCAACAAATCTGCTGTGGCTCCTCCATGAACTGAACCGAACCATCACCCATGGCTGCTCTGGAGGGGAAAGCATCCCATGAGGTCCCAGGAGCAGCACGGGTGGAGACAAGGCTCCCGAGCTCCTCTTTTCCAACTCTGCTCTTGCTCTAGGAGTCATTGACCCCCCCAGCACACCCAGCTCTCACCCTCCAGCTACAGCATGGTCACAGCTACACCAGGTCCCTGAGCTCACCAGTGCCCTGGGACCTCCTGGTGACAGCACAAGTGGATGAGTGGTCCAAGCACACATGGACTACCAGCACACCAAGAGTCAACTGTGAACTCCCAAGGGGAACCCACCAGCAGAACAAGCCTGGGCTCTGGGTCCTCCAGCATTCCCCTCTACCCCAGTCCTGTTTGCTGAAGCTTCACAGCAGGGGACAGGCTTCTGCCCCATCCAAGACCCCTTATCTGGAAACTATTAAAATCACTGTGGAGTTCATTGCTACAGTGCTGCTGCAGATGTCTATTTTCCCTGCTAGCACTTAAATAAATGAACTAGAGTTTGGCAGTACCAGCAAATCCAAGGCAAGATGAGCAGTTCTTTCTGCTTTGGGGGACAGCAGCCTGAAGGCTCCAGGTGCATCAGGGATTCCCAGCTGGCGAGGAGGGTCTGCATTCGAGGCAGCATTATCTGGCATTTATTTGGGTGAGACAGGAGGACTGGGAGCACAGGGAGGGGACAAAGAGATGAACTGGATGGAGTGGGGGGACAAAAGGAGGGGTTGGGGTGGGAAGCTGGAGAAATGGAAGACAGAAGCAGGGAGGAGGAGCTGGAGCTGCTGGGGAGGAAGCACTGTTCTGGTGTTTCATTTGGAGGCCCTGGTGCCCTTCACCCTGATGCCTATTTAATATCATCCTATTCAGCAAATGTCCCCATGATCTGGTAATTATCTTTTACTTACAAAAGAGCATCACTGTGTCACAAACGCTCCCCTCTTCAGCTCTCCCACAGATCAATATCTCCTCAAAGCCTTCGCTATTGTTTGGGGAATGGAATTGATTTCTCTGAGAAGCGATGGGAAAAGAAATATATAAATAAGTGCAGTGAGACGTCTCCCTGCTGAAGGCTGAGCTGGGCCAGTGGTGAAGCAGAAGGAAAGCACACAAACCCCACCTGACCATTGCTGAGCTGGCTGCAGGGAATGCTTGGGTGTTTATCATTCAGTGCACAAGCATCTGAAATGCTGAAGCCAGAAGAAATCTCTAGCTCAAGATATCACCGGCTTCCAAAGATCTTACAGTTGGGCAAGAAGTGTGGAGGTGCTGATTCAGCACTGTCCATAAGGACATGGGCATGTTCCACTTCAGGTTGAAGCATGCAGTTGAGCAGTTGCTGCTGCCTGGGCCCTAGAGAGGAGCCTTGGAGGCATCCATGGCTGAGATGGCAGCACCTTGGTGTGACCAGCACAGCACCGACACTGAAATCCAGAGCAATGCAAGAGCCACTGAACCACGCTGCTGCAGGGCTGCCATCAGGGTGACTCCCGCAAGCATGAGCTAACCCTTAGACATACACCCTTCATGCTCCCCTCATCTGGCTAGAAGATGGCCTTCAAAATCATGATGCAGGATAACTACAATTCGATCCTGTGTTTGAGTCTTTGGGATCTCTGAGCTCAGCACCTCAGTGTGTTACATGGCTCCTGCAGCCAGGGGCTCAAGGTGATGGGAAAGGAGGAGGGGTTCATACTGCCTCCTTCCCAGCAAGTCACCTTTTATGTATCTGAACTCTGTTACGTGTTTTACCTCCATCTTCTCCAGAAAAACCTCAAGCTGTTCTTGTAATACCTGTAAATAGGCCCTTGCTTTCTAATCCACTTGTCTGTCCTTCTCTCTCTCTTTCACTTTGCATCCCTCTCAAAGCACACCACCAGGCACTGGACCCTGAGCCAGAACCAGCGTTTGGCTACCTTGTCTGTACAAGGTGCTATGAGATGGGTATTTGTCTTCCCTTCAAATACCTTGCAGGTTTGAGGCATGCCAAGCTTGCAGTCTAGCAGAACCACTGCCATCCATTTCTGCCTTTCCCATCATGTCCTAATTTTTTGTTGTCCAAATGGCGGGAAAAGGAAGAAAACCGAGTGCAAGGGAGGGTGGAGATTTGACTCCGGAAAACCTGTGGCAAAGCTTATCTTCCAAGGACCTCAGAAAGTGCATTTGTTAAGCTCTTTGCAAGGAGATGCTCTTGGGATTATAAAGCACTGCTGAGCTGCTGGGGCCTCCTTGCCTCTTGAAAAGCAAACAAATGCCAAAGCACGCTCCTTTGAGCAACAGACTTCAGCTGAGCCTGGTCCTGAAAGAGGATGGGAAGGAGCAGATGGTGAAGGAGAAGGATGCCTTCCAATGCATAGGCACCAAAATGATGGCTGCAGGGTGGAAAAATGGAGCATCCCAAGTGGGGATACACATGCAGTGAGAAGAAGACAATCCTTTACAGAGGGGAAGAATGTCAGGGACTGGAAAAACATGGAAGTAGCTTTGGAAGGAGTCAGCTCATTTAAGGAATCCAAGACTGTGTCGGCAGATGAAATTCAGGACAAGCACATCCAAGGTACAGCTTTCAGTGAACAACAATTAGGACCCATCATGCATGCTAATGCAGATCCAAATTAACCCCAACCATTTGAGAGAGAGATGGAGGCACTCCGGAGCATGAACACCTCAGTGCACGTGATGCTTCAAAGATGCTGGTTTGTGCTCAGAAGTGAGCGGTAAATAAAACTGTCATATTAGCAAGCAGGTCTATACATCAGTGGGTCCTTCGTCTGTGACACTGCGTGTGGTCCTGCCATGCTGGCGGATGCAGGGCAGGAAGAGCAACGCAGCTGCTGAGAGCATGGGAGGAACTCGTGCAGAGGCAGACTGAAAACATTGAGGGGATTTGAGTCACTTAGAGGAAGAAATGAATTTCAAAGGACACAGAGATGTAAATCCCCATTTAAGAGAGAAGGTGCCTCTGAGCTTGATTATTTAAACATTCAGATCTGACAAGAAACACAGCTCCCTGTGGAACTCAATACCTCCAGTACTGATGTAAGGGACATGATACTTTTTTTAAGGAACAAAAATCAGATTAATCAGAGTATCACCAGCTATGCTAGCTGAGATCAAAGTACAGAGGAATATAAGTGCTATCACATGAGGGTTTATACCTCCCAACTAACTGCTTAGGATTAGAAAGAAATTTCAATAATCTGCCAGCTAAGTATGCATTGCGAGAGTAATAATCCTTCTCTCCCAACATCTGCTAGCAGCTACTAATGGAGATAGTAATAAGCTAGGTGGATCATAAACCTGACCTGATCTGATTGCTACCTTACAAACTGGAACATGAGGGTGTTCTCGTTCCTCCCAGGGTAACCTGCTGTCAACCGGGACCATGCCGATGGGGGAGCTGCAGGAGCAGAGCACTGAGATGCTTTCTCCTGGAGCTCCCCTCCAGCGGGATGAAGACCCTTCACAGGGAGTCTACTGATTTCAAATAATTTGTTGTAAACGTTTCCAGTCACTTCCTAAAATGGAGCATTTCCCCAGCAGACAATGCATGTACAAAGCAATGAGAGGACAAGAGCTCAAACATGTGCAGTATCTCCGTGGTAGGTCTATGGCTTGAGCTGATGCTTGATGTAGCATCAAACCCAGGCAGGCAGACTTAGCTCATGCCTTCGGTAAGCTGAACCTCTCCACCACTCTTGTTTTTCTGCTTTTTTCAAATATGTGGCACACTTAATGAAAAGTGACCCATTTGCCATTCGGGCTTGAACACGGGGATACAGGAAGATGCTGCCCGCTACCCCTCTTGTTCCAAACCACATTCTGGTGGACTGGGACACGTTCATGGCAGGACATGGTTTGAATGGAATACATTACCCACACCCAAATAGCTCCAAATATCATCAGGGAGGGCTGTGTGGAGAGAGGACACACGGAAAAAACAGTGAGAAGAAACAAGCACGAAGGGAGGAAGCAGGGGGAGAGGAGAATTATATCACAGAGGCATCCAATATAACTGATTTCCTCCAACAAACTCCAAGTGAAAGGTTAGCTCTGGAATGAGAGCTATGGGAAAAATGTCAAGAGCTTTTCAGAGGAAAGTGAATAACATTTTTATTCTCCATCCTCTCCCCAGAGAGTAAAACAAGTGAAACCAGAGCAGGGAGTAGCACCGGGCTGGTGCCAGGCCCTGCTCTGTGTGCAAAGAACCAGCACAGAACACACAGGAAAGAAAAAAAACACATGACAGTGTCATTCCCTTCCAAATTCTCTACCGTTTGGGATGTAATAGCCAATCTTTCCGGAACCTCCAACTGGTTCACCCACACCAGCAGTGGGTCTGGGGGCAATGCCCCAGCACCTCGGTCCCTGTCCCCATCCTGGAGGCTGGGCACACTCTGCCCGTCCCTGCTGAGTTGGGACAGCTTCAGGACATGCTCAGCCCCACGGGATGTGACACCCAGGTCACAGGAGCCAGTGCCTTCTGTGAGTCTGCTGCCCAGGGACCAGGTCTTGCTGGCTGGAGCAGCGATGCCAATCCACCCAGCCGGGATTGACCTACGGTGCTGCTTAGAGCAAACCCCAAGCAGATCTCCACTCGTGGCTGGCTGCCTCTGGGGAGGCTGCAGGGGTGACTAGGCAGCCTCCTGTGCCCATCACCTCCGCCCCTGAGTGCCTTTGCACCAGGCCTAACCAATGATGGCCTCTCAGCTCTGCTTTTTGTTTTTATAGGCCCTAAAATGCAATTTTACAGAGGGAAAATAAGAAAGGCCCTTCTCCAAACTCATCTCCAGAGGAGCAAAATGCAGCTCTGAGTCCCACCAGGTGCTGGCATGGTGACCCTGATCTCTGGGCACACCTTCACCAAGCCCAGTGGAGCCATCTCCCTTGGCAGAAGAGCCATCGCAATGGCATCCATGCAAGCGCACTCGTGTCAGCGGGAATACATTTGGCTTGTAGCTTAAAAAGACCAAACAGATGATCGGAGTCACCTTAAAAGTCCTTGTAGAAAAATATACCCTGAAGCACAAAGCACTGCTCAAGGTAGAGCAGCAGCGGCTCTAGTTGAGAAGTATGAAAGGGAGCCCAGTCATCTCCCTGTGCTCTGTGAACAGTGAGCGCCCCACGCAGGCAACACTCCCAGCTCCCCATGGCCTTCCCTAGACACCAGCATCCCTCTCATCAGCTTCTGGTGGTCACCTGTGGCCAGGTACTGAAGGTGACATGTATGAAGCATCCACCAGTGGTCCATGTGCCTCTGAGTCCAACTGTGCAGCCTGTGTTTGTGCAGGATATCCTCCAAGGCTCACCTCCTAGAGTCTCAGCACTTAAGCACATAGCTCAGAATTAGCAATCGGGTTTTTGAGCCCTGTGCAACAGAAAGAGGCAGCGAGTCCAGGCGTTTGCTACTGTGGGGTTCAAAGACGTGAGCTCTGCTCAGGCTTTCTGTGACCTTTGTTGACATTTAATCTCCGTCTGTCCCAGCTGGCTTCCAACAAGAGAGAACAACTCCCCTCTTGCAGAGAGTGCTGTAAGGCACAACAGGCAGAGAACAGGCCGAGATGAGAAGAGCAGCTACAAGGAGGTTTTTAATTATAAGACCCTAAAAGTCAGAAAACCAACAAACAACGCAAACCTGCAGTGTCAGCCAAGCCATTGCACTTAGGGATCCCTCTCTCTAAAGCTTAGAAAAACATAATATAATTTCGAAAGTATCACAAAAGACTACCTTGGCTTTTTCTTGCCTTATTCTGCCCTCCTTCCTTTTAACAGTGAAATCAGGGCTTTACTTTGGAAAACAAAACCATCTGATACAACATAAAAAGGACACGGAACTGTTGGAACAAGTCCAGAGGAGGCCACGAGGATGGTCAGGGGACTGGAGCATCTCCCGTGACAGGATGAGAAAGTTGGGGCTGTTCAGCCTGGAGAAGAGAAGGCTGCGTGGAGACCTCATAGCAGCCTTCCAGTATCTGAAGGGGGCCTACAGGGATGCTGGGGATAGACTCTTCATTAGGGACTGTAGTGATAGGACAAGGAGTAATGGGTTTAAACTCAAACAGGAAAGTTTAGATTGGATATGAGGCAGAAGTTCTTTACTGTAAGGGTGGTGAGGCACTGGAATGTGTTGCCCAGGGAAGTTGTGAATGCTCTATCGCTGGCAGTGTTGAAGGCCGGGTTGAACAGAGCCTTGGGTGGCACGGTTTAGTGGGAGGTGTCCCTGCCCATGGCAGGGGGTTGGAACTGCATGATCTTGAGGTCCTTTCCAACCCTAACTATTCTATGATTCTATAACATGTACCTCCCTGACTGGTACAAACCCACTGCAGATAAAACAGAAATACCCAGAAAAAGGCTCCTGTGATGAAGGACTGATGTCAGAGACCCAAAGGATGCTCTGACTGCCTCCACCGGTGAGATCCTAATCACAGCAGAAGGCTTCTGGCTTGGGTTGAGACAACACAATTGCTTTTTAATTTGCAAACTGTGCATATTTTCCTGATGATGTTTATGCTGAGCTACAGATCGGTGCTCTGCCACTGACCAGATAATTGCCAAAGAGTTAGCTCCTGTCTAGGGTCCTTTAACCTTGCTGTTTATATTCAGCAGCATGATGGTTTGAAGTCCAACTCAGAAGCACTTGAGGGGAATAAACTGGAAGAGGGGAGGGGGAGTGCTAGGCTCTACTGTTATGATTCTGCAAAGGTTTCTGTTTTCTTTCTTGTTATCCTAATAACCCTTTTATAGAGCACGTTGTTGGCAAAGCCCTCTGCTGAGGCAGCCGGTTCTGTGTAGGCACAAGACAATTTGCAAAAGCAATAAACTGACATTCAGCTGAAAAAGCCTGCTAGAAAGATGAGCTATCAGCAAATCCCCCTACACATGCATGGCCTTAAAGACACACTGGGTTTATACTGCACCGAGAAGAAAATCAAACAAACCCCAAGCAAGCAGCAGCGTTCCGCAGCTCCTACCGCAGGGGCATGCCACAGGGGCGGGCGTCGGCTCTGCGCCAGGGTGGCTCCGGGGGACAGTGGCGTGGGGTCACCGACCGCAGGCACCTACTTCGTGGGAGCCGCTTTGGAAACTGCTAATGAATGTGCCTGAAGACAGGTTGTCTGCTTGCCCCTGCAGCCCCTGGCAGTGTGATTTTCCAGGATCAGCTTCCTTCAGTGCTGAGAAACCTTCAGGTTTGCAGCCCAGAGCTATCCACTGAAAACTGTCATTTATTCCAGGGTTGATGCTGTACATGAACTAGAACAACCTTCCTCCCCCCGCATGTTTAGCCCTTGCTGTAGTTACAAGAACAACTCTATGTCCCCCAACCTTTGGGCCCTGACTTAAGCTTCACAGGTGAAGCAGGGACAGGTACCCCGATACCTCTCCCCTCCCTGGAAGCCGCCAGCCCATCACAGGGATGGCTGGAGAACATAGGCAACTGCTCCCAAGCTGCTGGAATTCCCAGGGCTGCTGAGCACAGGTTTGCACCTCACAGTTCACAAGAGCCCTGTGGGATTGCATTTTGATCTCGCCATGTGGGGTCCCCTACAAGCTGCCTTAGATCCCACATGCTTTTTCCATGAGTACATCATGTCAGGAGTTCATGGTCACCCTACAACCAACAACCACTGCTCAGCCTTTCTAGTGGATCAAGCCCCCATCTGCAGAAGGAGCTCTCCTGCTCACCATGTGCTGTGCTGCCCTTCTGCACTGTCACCCTTCCATTTCAGCCTCTTCATGTCTGCCCAGTCCTCAAGGTTGTAGGGCTCCTTGGTGACAGCCCGGCCCTCCTCAACCTGCACAATACATGGGGCACCCCAGCAGATTTGACTAGCACATCCCCTTCTCCATCCAGGCTGTTAACCAAAATAAGATTGATTTGGAGACTGGAGAACTGCATCAGTATCATCCCTCAGTCCTAACAGTTACATGCATCCCGGTCCTCTCTGTAAGGACCTCAGTGGTTTCAGAGTAGGCAAGCACAAAATTTAGCTTTGCAGGGTCTCTGGCTAGCCAAGGACACAGGCTCCAAAGAATAAGTCATCAGCTGAGGTGTAAAGAAGAGCAAAATTTATTGCATTTAAAGCCAGGCTGGCTGGAGAAATCAAGCCTGAGAAAATAGAGACATATTACCAGGGCAAAGCCTACTGCTGAGTCTTAAGCCTATACTTTGGCAGACAGCTAATCTTGCTAACATTCAAACAGGAGCTGAGGGTTTTTAATGGCAGGGCTATTTATGGAGAGCTCATCTAACTCTTCATCACCGCCCTAAGGTCCTGGTGGAGGAAAGAGCCTCATAACTCAGAGGCCTGCTGGACACAAAAGGCAAACAGATGTCAACGTGAGAGGGGAGAAGACATGTGGAGGATCTGGTGGCACATCGGATGGTACCACTTGCTCAGAGGGAGCAGGGTGGGCATGCAGCAGGCCGCAATGATGCTCTTTGGTGATATTATTTACAACCTGTAAACAGCCCCTTGTGCTTCACCTTCCCTCTCCAGTCCTCTGCACCAAGCCTTGTCCCACCTAACATCACCAGGGATCCTTGCACTGCACCCACCGTGCTTCTCCCCAGGAATCATCGCAGACCTTCAGAGGCACCCAGCCAAGCCAGGTGAGGAGCACAGGGCTGGAAAACCTCAGTGGGTCTGCAGTGCTGCTGGGATGGGTGCTGGTGGCCTGGTTGTGCCCGTGCCTGGTGGCCGCAGGACACTGGCCATTAATCAGGAAGCGAGCAGAGGAGCTGCAGAGCAGGTGGAGCAGCAGCTTGCAGCTCACTGGAGTCCTGGCAGCGCTGCTCGCTGCTCTGTCAACGCTCCCCCTGCTTAATCTTCTTTTCAGAAGAGCATCTTGTTTAAATGGGATGATTCTTATTAAGATCATTAACTCCTCCAGTGAGAGCTGACCTGACCTGACCTCCCTTTACCCTGCTCTCTGCAGCCCCCTTCTGATGGGGCCACATTCCCCTTCATCCCACACTACTCTGCCCTCCTCACATGCTCCATCACCACTACTCGAAGCTGCTCAAGTCCTTACCTTACTTAGCTCCACACCCTCCCTCCACAGGGACCGGCCATGACCCATTTAAATCGTTTTTAGGGCTTCCCACTTCTTCCCCTTGCTTTCCTCCTGCCCATCACCTTCCCAGGGAAGAGGGAGGTCCCACCACACAGAGAATGAGCAGAGACAGATGAAAGACATGGGTACCACTGGTGTGGTCAGGAGGATGCAGCCCAGTTCCCCAGCATCCTTCAGCCTGTTAACCCAAGAGTACCCCTGCAGACCCCAGCTTCCCAGCCTGCTGATGTCCCACCTTGGTGCAAGCTCTTTGCCCTCACCCGCTAAAAGCACACTGCTACTGAAGGAAGACCATTGTATCCTCACTCATGTAAGCAAGGGGTTTTGCTGCACCAGCTGTTGTCCAGCTACCAGAGAAGAGTTTATTTCCATCACCATAAATATAGATAAATAATATAAATAAATGTTATAAATAAATAATTATAAATAAAATAGAGGAACCAAATCTGTCCTCACACTGCCACACTTGCACACCCTCTCCTCATATGCTTCTTAGAATAAGGGCATCTTTCTGGAGCAAAGACTTCAGGGGACTGCGAGGGCTGAGGTTTTTTTACATGCTGCACGTCCCTTTTATGTAAAAAATGCTTTATGCAGCTGTCAGAAACCAAAATGAGAATTTTGTATTTTTTTAGCAGTCTTTGAAATAAGGATGCAATGTGGGATCAATTTTTTATGGCAGTAAAGTAAAGGGGGAAAATAGCAGCAATTTTCTCTTTTGAACATGGCCTGTTTAATGGCATGGATGTCACGGTGCAGCTTTATCCAGAGAGAGGGAGAAAAAGCCACAAAATGGTACTGTGGTCAATCAAAGACTTCTACACTACAATCTGCTTCTCCATCTCTCCTACAGCCAGCTGAGATTTCCATCACTTCTCCTCTCAGCCTTTCCTCCTGTCTGCCCCCCTCTGCAGCCCTGACAGAAGTTAAAATAAAGCACTAAGTGCCAGGATTCGACATCCCCTCTGTGGAAAACACCGGCACGCCAGGACAGCCCCTCCTCAGGAATCACACACCCATGCAGCACGTCGGGAACGTGCCAGCTGCACACAGGGAGCCGGGGAAATGCTGCTGCTCCAGATCTGCGCTCCAGACCCCATGATACCACGCGAGCAAGAAAACCCATTTCGTTACAGCACTACCAAACCCACACCTGCTATGCTTAATCCCACAGTGCGTCTGAGTGCTGGGCATACATTGCTGTGCTCCCTTCCTGCAAGGGCAGGGCAGGGGGCTCAGCTCGAGCCTCCCCCCCAAAGGGATTTGTGACCCATGCAGCCTTTTTCCCCATGCCCATTGTTGAACTGAGGAATCAGAGCGGACTTGATGCCTTTTCCCTGCCTCTTCTTGCTCTTCCTTTACTGCAGGCAGCCTTGACAGTGCCTACTGCCCTCCCCAGCTCGGTTCTGCTGGGACAAAGCAGGACATAAGCCCTGGGCACACATTTCAAACCACATCCCCAGAGGTGCTGCTGACAGCAACCACCCCCAGGCATCTGGTGTAAGAGGCAGCTCCACTCCATCCCTCAGCCTCCTCCAGAGACATCCCTGCCACGTCCTCCCATGGAGAAGGGGGCTCAGTCCCCATCTCTCTGGGGCCAGGCAGGCAGGAGGTTGCACGCCATGGAAGTTAAGCAGGGACAGATGCAAGATGTGGCATCACTGGTGTGGTCAGGAGGATGCACCTCCACGCCTTACCCTCCCTCTGACACAAGCCTGTCTCGGGTGGCTTGGGAGACTGTCTGAGGAGGAGATGACCCATAGGCACCAGTGCTGCTGGCACAAGAAGCTGCTCCAGGGAGTTTGGGGTGAGCTGGTGGTTGCAGGAGCTCTGCCTACACCAAAATACTGCTACACCAGACAGCAGTAGTGGGGAGGCTACAGGCAGCAGGGCCGGGGGAAGCCCGGCTGGACACAGCAGCGTGCCGGCAGCTTGGCTCATCCTGCATCCGCAGAGTGGCAAAGGGGGCCCGGGCAGGGGATGAGGAATGAAGCCCCCTGCAGAAAGCCCTGCAAGGTCCTGACCTCTTTGACACCCTCCTGCATGGCTCCACAGCAGCACACAGGGCTGCAGGGCTTGCCTGGCTCCATGCATCTCCTGCCTGCAGTGGGGCCAGGCACTGGTGCTCCATGGAGCAGCAGTAGCCGAGGCTCTCCAGGCCCACGGCTGGAGGAAACTGGCAGAGACACATTTATTTCATGTTCTGTCAGCTTGTTTCGATCCCGTTTTTAGGATACTTTGTTCTTTGAACAGATTGTTGCACAAAAAGTTATATGGAGTAAACCACATGCAGGATTGCACCACTTCTCAGTTTCATGTCAAACCATGATGTGGTTGCATCCCCTCCCATGCACAAGCATGCCTGGCTCCGGCAGGCAGCACAGAGTAACCAGCCAGGATCCAGCTCGGCAAAGGCTGGGCACAAACAGTGCTGGGAAGGAGCAAGAATGCCCCTCGTTTTGATTATTTCAGCTCTAATTAGACAAACGTTGGAAGGTTGGAGCAAACTTTCTGATTCCAGCTTTGGTTTGGTTTCAGAGCCAGAGGCAGTTTAATTCTCACCATTAACAACACAGGGAGAGACTTTACTGTGGCCCGTGCTAATCCCTGCTGCAATCAGCTGCGAACAGGGAGGACACACAGACCTCTGGCTTTGAACACAACCAACCTTCAAATGTCAAACACCTCCATGTTCAGCTCTTGATGTTGGGGCTGGGTTGGAAGCAGGGACATGGGGCAGTGGCTGTGGAGATACCAGGTCCTCCTGGGGACCTCAGCCCTTGCTCTTCCTACGCACAGCCACAGTGGTGACTTCACCAGAAAGCAAAGCTCTGTGCAACAGCGCTGCCATGCAGACCAAGGAAGCTCCATGAGATGGTATCATTCACTATCAGTTTTGCTTGATCCATGGGAACATGGAGCACAGAGGGGTGAAGTCATTTGCTTGAGCCCAGACAGCGAGTCAAAGGCAAAATGAAGAGATGCAGCCAGATCCCACTTGGAACATGAATCCCACACCCACATCAGGCATTGCATTGTGCTAAGGGTTAAAACAGTAAAAACACCAGAGAGCGAAGCAGGGGGACAAGTCCCTGTGGGAAGGCAAAGCGTGGTCTGAAGGACAAGATGCCACGCAGCCCATTGCAGGCACTTCCAGTGAAGCTCGAGGACAGGGATGGGATGTGAATAGGCTCTGGCTAAGAAGCGGGATGAGGGGAGCACAGCCTGTGTAGCTGTGTGCATGGACAAAGCCATCCAGGGCTGCCCTCTGCAGGGATCCGCATCCCACTGGCAGCACCGTGAGCACCACTGCAGAGTGACCCCGAGGAGCTGCAGCTCCTGGCTCTGCCCTTGCCACGCTCCTCTCTGCTAAAGGCTTCTCCATCTCCAAGGGCATGGGTAGGACACAGGAGCTGCCAGGCTCTCAGCGAGCAGCAGAGGGATGTGAGGCTGTCAGGGCATTCACAGGGAAAGGGCTGCTCCCGGCAGAGACCCCAGGGCAAGAAAGGCTCCAAAAATGCATGTGCTTCCTGGGTGCAATCCCTGCTGCTGCCCACACTGACCTGTGGGACCCCTGGGCACAGTCCCACACTGGAGTGCCCGTGCAGCCCTGGGCTTCAGTTTCCCTGTACATTTCAGAGCACGCTGGGCACTGAACGGTCCCAATAGCGTTTGGTACCCTACAAACGAAGGGCACAGAAACAGCTCTGATGCAGGGAGGAGAACAACCCAGTGACATCTCTGCCAGCAAGCCGCCGCTGCTGCTATGGGAGTTGCTCGCATTGCTTTCCATCTAGAATCCTCATCTGAAGCAGCCACAGCCGTACCTTCATGGCGCAGATAGCAGAGCAAGCACTCCCTGTGCCCCAGCGCCGGGTCTCGGCCAGGACCCACCATGCCGCTGTTTGCCAAGTGCTGTTTACAGAGGCTCACCTCTGTCTGCAGCCCTGCTCTGCTCCGGGAGGATGGGCTCGCAAATAATTAATGTTAACTGGCTTGCGGCTCCTGTTCGCTGCTTTTGTGCATCTTAAACCTTCCTCCTGGAGCATGTGGGGAGGGCTGATGGGGAGCAGCACTCTCCCAGACTTACTGCTGTGACCAGAAGCACAAGGCATGTGCCAGGGTGTTGGATGCGGGGTGAGCAGGGCACATGGGCAGGGGAGAGCAGCACAAGGGGCAGTGGGGCAGGAGCAAAACTGGCCCAAGGCATGGTCAGCTCATGCTGTTGCCCTGAGGTACCGCAAACATGCTGCCAGCACCAAGGTCACAGCAGGCAGGGCACCTGCAAGCAGCAGAGCCCTGAGAGTCCTGCGACAGCACCAGGGTATCACAGCATGGATGAGGTGGCTGAGGAGCACAAGTCTGGTCTGAGTGCCATGGAACTAAAACCTGCGCAAGAGGAGATGCTTCCACAACCTTCTATAGCAGCTGCTGGGCTTTGCCCATGGGTTAGATGCCCTTACAAGCTGGGAGCACCGACTGGTGCTGCACACACATGGGCATGCTTGGCAGCCCTGCCTGCAGCCAGTGCCATCCGGGAACAGGGGAGAGCAGGGCAGGGACAGAGGCTGGAACAGGGCGATTTCCCCCCAAACACCCTCTCCTCAGGGGAAGGAACCAGTAACAGCCTCACTGACAAACGCTGCAGGAGCCACCAGGGACACAGTGCTGAGGCTGGGCTGGTAGCCACAGTCAGAAGCCATTAGCAGCAAGACAATAGTGTCCATCAACCCCGGGCCCTTGGGTGCTGGTGGCACCCACTACCTGCTGACAGCCACGCCTGCTCCTCCCGCAGCACCAAGCTTTGGAGCAATTAGCAATTCTGAACTACAGAACATTGTCCCGGTGGGATAATAAACTCCAACATCTGTCAGAGAGCTAGTGCCTATTAAATTGCCAAGAGAAACATTATTCTTCTCATCCAATTCACAGCTAAATCAAAAACAACCCCAGAAAGTATCCAGTGGCACCAGCTCACCATCCATCTCTGCAAGTGTGCAAGCTGTTTGCCAGTGCAGGAAAAGCATCCCGGCCATGCAGCGATCACTCACTCAAATTAACAAATCATGTTATTTAGATATGAAAAGAAGCTGTAATTGACTGATGGTGCACTCCCATATGGCACTGTACACTGGGGAAGAAGTAAAATACTCAATGCAATCACCCCCTGGGAGTATGCACTTGTTGAAGCTCTGGGAGAGAAACTAGCCAGGGGAAGTGGCTGCGGGGGCCGGGCTGTTGATGTGGGGGGCCATGGATGCTCGGCCCCTCTGCACCAAAACCACTGCCAGAACACAGGAGAAGGTGATGGTTTCCTGCCCTTTTAGCCCCAGCAGCAAGGACTACCCAGGACAAGCTGCAGCATCATAAGGAGACCCTTAATACAGCACAGCACCAGAGGAAAAAGAAGGAAGGCACCCTTAATTTCACAGATGGGGAAGCCAAAACTCATGTCTGAGAATTAAGTGGGTCTGCAGCATCTCCACAGGTCTGCTCCAGCAAAGGCTGGCATGGCAGCCACCGGACAGTCCCTATCCTGTTCCCTTGTGCTAAGGACAAAGGAGGCAGCTTGCCTGAGCACTAGTGGTCCCACTGGGTCCACGCAGGGATGTGCAGGATGGGAAGGACTCGCAGCCACTTAAATCCTGACTGTGCTTCTGAAGGGGGCACTTCAACATGTGACGTAGAAATTGCCACTGAGGAGTGAGCTCCTACCTGCTCTAAACCCAAACCTTCCTTCCAACAGTGACCTGGGAGCTTTCTGCTTGAACAGCTGATGTGGGGGATCATCACGACATGCTCAGAGCTGGACAACACTCCCATCTCACCTGAGTTAACTCAGAGCACAAATACAAATGGCCACATTTCAGAGACTCAGAATAACTCAGTCTCAGGGATGCTTACTGAAAACTGAAGTCAGTGTATTCCCAGAATGTTTCCTAGCCTGCTCCCCATGTCACTGGGAAAACCCACTGGCACATCAAGAGTGAAATAGTGAAGCAGGGTGCTCAGAGCAGCCTCCCAGGGAAGCATCCCAGAGCCCAGCATCCTGACAAGCTGTTGGTCCGCTGGGGATGGATGCCCTGCAGCAGCATGTGCCAGGGGCCCCCATGTGCGGGACAGGAGAGCCCAGAGCCCCAAAGTGCAGCAGTGTCAGACTGGCCTTCTGACAAAAGCAAAGCAAATCTTGGTGCTGCACCAATGACATTTGCCTTGTAAAGGTTATTACACTTGAATGCTCCACCCGATGAACAGAGACAAAGCAAAAACCTGGTCCCTCTGCACACCTGGGAAGATTTAACAAAGCTTCTTCTCTTCAAAATTGCTGCCCAAGGTCCACTTCCCACCTCCTCACATCAACCTCGCAGCACATCGGGGTGTACCGAGCCTGAAATCCTTGCTGCCACCACAGCTCCCAAGCTCTCCCTGCTCCCCTGGGAATGGGCTGGATTCACAGCGCAGGGAACACAGAGCTGGCGAATCCCAAACAGCAAGTGGTGATGCTGACAATAATCCCTGCAGCATTCTGCAGGCCAAGGAGCCATCTCCCCTTCCTGCTCCACAATGCACGAGAGCCATAAATACCATTATAGCTGACACACGATGCAACATTGCAGAGAGAATCCTCCAAACTGATCTGAGAGATGGTTTGCTGACAATATGCCTGAATTAGAAACAAATAGCAAAGAGAAGCTGATGGAGAGCCGTCCACCTTTATTCATGTTGTCAGCAACAGTTTTGCCAACCATGCATAATGCCGGCTGAGATTTCTCTCCTTCCCAAAATGTCAAAATCGTTCTGACTGTGCGGTCAGAAGCATTTCATCAACAGAGGAGAGCTGCCTCCAAACCTGCCAGCCTGGGACAGCAGCGGAGAGCACAGCCTGGGCTGACCCTGCAGCTACACAGCACTGGAGATGGGCAGTGAGTGGGAAGTGCTTCCTGCATCCCTCTCCATGCCTGTGATCCGCAGGGACAGCTGGTTTCCAAACAGAGGAAGGATGCAAGAAGGGGAATCCTTTCTGACTCTGAGCAGAATGGGAGGGGAAAAGTTATAGGCCAGTGAGGCCAGAAAGGTCTGAAATGCTCTGCAGTGAACCACTGCCTTCTGTCACAAGCCTCCACTAGTGCCAAACCACAGCCAGCTGCAGACATGCTGGGAGCAGCGTATGAGAAGAAAACCATTCCAGACTCTCATTCACATGGGTGATGGGGAACAGGGAAAGGCAGAGGAAGGGAGTGCATGGGTTTCGCTCCATTTCCTCCTTTGAAATCCAGTTGAAAGGGAGGGTAGGGGCTTGAGGCTGGAATTAATGGGTGAAATTCCTTGGCCTGTATTAGGTAGCACATCAGAGCTGACGGCTGCAACTGTGCCCCCTGGCCTTCATGTCTACAAACCTCAGAGAACAAGGCAAGACGGAGAACCTGTTTCCTGAACACTGCTCCTCAAGGTTAAAGAGGGATGGAGGGACGCTGAGCAGAGGATGGGGATGGCTTTTGCGGCGGGTTTATGGGCCAGCAGGGCACGACGGTATGGAGAGCAAAAGAAGCCATAAGGAATACACATGGCCCTGTCCAGCCCCAGGGTTTCCAAGGGTTCAGAGTTAAGCTGTGAGCACAGTGCCCCAGGGGTAACTGCAGCTCTGGACCTGGGTTTGATGCTCTGCACACCCCTGACCACACTCCAGCATAACTGCTGCATCTCTTCTGCTTGCTCGCCTAGAAACCCTGGAGATTAATGACCAGAAGAAGGAGTCTATCCGGGAGATAAAAGCATTATGTTAAAAGCATGACAGCAATTATGTCAGTATTAGTCACAAAACACTGCACACTTAGAGAGATTTTAAGTTGCACTCCCTGTTTATTTGCTTTCCCCCTCCCTCCCTCTCTCCCAGCTTTGTTATTCCTGTGCTTCCTGGAACGGCAGTGCCACGGCAGCAGTGACAATCTGGCCAAGCACTGAGCAGGGTGTCAGGGTCAAAACCACCACTGGCTACCAACAGCAGATGCTAACACAGTATTTCTCATTCCCCACCTCCCTCAGTGACTCTCCTTCATGTGAAGGTCACAGCCCAACACACCTTCACAAAGCAGGAAAACAGGAATATGAACGGCCTTTGCCCAGAGATGCATCCTGTGCCTTCCAGTGGTGCTGGATGCTGCCCTGGTGACAAACAGAGCTCCAGTATCCACCTACAGCTCCCGAAGTGATGCCTCCTGCCTAGAGATACCCCCTGGGAGCTCAACTTCCTCCACACCTCCACCTTCCTATGACTGTAACCCTCATACCCATCCAGGACCAGGATTTTAGGGGCACCAGCCATCCTTGTCCCAGCAGGACTCACAGCCACGCCAACATGATGCCACAGTGCTGTCCCAGCCCTGTGTTGGCTGAGGTCAGCACTCTGATGCTCAGCTCCTCTACACTGCAGGCTACCAACCACCTCACCGTTGGTGCAACGTGCATTGTCCTCAACAGAGCAGGGTGAGGGCACACAGAGAAGAGATGATCCAGTTTCAATCAATGCAGTACCATCTTCCCAGGCACTGGGGATGCCCAGGCAAAGTCCTATGGCCACACTCATTGCCCACTGATGCTCTCATATCCTCCTGACCTCCAGCACCCTGTGGTGCAGAGATGCAGCTCACCAGTGCCAGTGATGCTCTCAACTGTATCTTCCTCTTACATATGTGTCTAATTACTTCTGGAAGTTTTCTAAACTCATCTGGCAGCCCGTTCCACCGTTCTCCTTCCTCCTGCCATAGAGGAGCTGCTGTGTCTTTGCTCTGCTCCCGCCATCCATTCATTTCATTTGATGCCCCAGCAGCTGATTAGCAGAAACAAAGAACAGCCATTTCCTACTGACCTCGCAGCACCCAGTCCTGTCTGCACACCACAGTGTGTGCCGCAGCAGTTCCCTGGCCACCCCTTCCGAGCTGCTGAGCTGCCAAACCTCATGGGGATGTCCATCAGCTGTGTCACTCTGCTATGCCCCTGCTCCTCTTTGCAGCAGAGAATCAGAGCTGCACACATCCCATGCAGACACACGTCAGTTTGATGCAACAGTCCATAGCTGTGCTCTGGGCTTCATTTCCTCTTTTTTTCCCCTAAATATTCATTACATTCAATCTGCTTTTTTGACCACTGCAGACTACTGAGTCAATATTTTCATGGAAGTGTTTATCCTAACTCCGACACACGGCTCCTCACCAGCCACGGCCAGGCACTGCTTACAGATGTGAGGATCATTCCTCCTCACATGCGTCACTCGGCCTTCACTGATGCTGGATTTTGCCCGCTGCTTTTCCAGGCAGCTGCTCACTACCTGGCATCCTTTGCAGCCCTTTGCACTTGACTCATTCTCACCACCCAGGACAAGCCAGGAGCACCAGGCACCTTTGGCACTGTGTTCTCAGCCTCCTTTCCCAGACTATACACAAAGACACGGAACAGCACCTATCCCACAGGGAATTCAACAGCACCAAGAAAACATACTCCATGCTTTTTAATCTCTCATTTGCCCAATTATCCACCATCCCTCTTATTCCAAAGCAGGTTAATTCTTTAAAAGCCTTGCTGAGGGACCATAGCACAGTGCTCTTGACAACCCAAGCAGGAATATCTCACGCAGAGAATCCATGCCCCCCAATGGGCTTTTGTTACAAATGCTGTGCAAACCTGTCCTTGCTGAACCCCACCTGCACACAACTGCTGATGTGTCTGTCTGCAGTTGCCCTGCACAGCAGATGGGGACACTGCTTTCCTGGTGTCCCCAGCTCTGGTCCAAGGCAAAGACACCTCCATCACAGATACACATGACCAGTGACACAGAAAATTCAGGACAGAAAGGAATGGAGCGATAAACCTCCAATAATGAGGTTTTGGGGTGCTGCAAGTGTGAGCCCCCCCAGGTCCTGTAAACAACCTCAGGAGGGTGAGACAGCAGTGAAGCAGGGGCACCCAACATCCCATCCCTGCTATGCAGCAGGCAGGGACCGTCGGTGCCTGCGCAAGGATTTGCTGTCCGTGCGTTTGCTCTTGTCAGTGATCTCCAAGGTGACAGTGACTTTAAGTGAAAGCAGCCATCGGGGTCTCACCGCAGCCCCAGATGTCAGAGCAGGAAGCAGGTACTAGATGGGAGCCAGCCCCTCATGCAGGCGAAGAAGCTGCTGGGCTCATTTCGCTGCTTGCTCTTCTATGCCAGCTAATTACCGAGTTGTCAGGGACACTGATGCATGCTCCACTCACAGCAATTCAATTGTCCTCTCTGCTCCGTATGCCTTATCAATACACATGCAGCTACATTTTCCTTCTGATCTCACAGAGGTGCAAAGAGCTGCCTGCAGGAGATGGATTTTGCTCCCGTCTACCACGCAGGCAAACAGTGCAGCCAAAAAGCCAATGTCAGTAGGAGCCATTGAGAAGCTCTGCTTGGATTTCTAAGGGCTGCTGCAGAGACAGGAGACAAGATGGAGAAATGCACTTCAGGGAGAGGAGAGGGAGAAGGAGGAAAGCCAAAGGCAAACAGCAGAAGGCCTCGGTGAGGGGTATTTTGAAGCAGAGAAATCAATTTGCAAAGTCAGAAAAGAGAAAAATGCCTTTGCAGCAGCCTGACAAGAGACTGACTCTGAGGATGATGGCTTGGAGATCAGGGAGGGAAGCATGAGAAGGGCATGGGAAGGAAATGTCAAACATAGGCAGGTTACGCAGGTGAAACAGAACATGGACAAGCAGACAGTGCCTGAAGATAAACTGAAGTAAGAGAAGGAGATGGTGAAAACCATCTATGATCAGAGGTTGCGGCAACGTTGTAGAGAAGGAAGGAGGTGGCAGAAACAACAGAAACAAGTGAGAGGAGTGAGAAGGCCAAACCCCGTTGCACAGGCACTGGAGAAGGCAGGGCACCCTGCTGCAGAGGGGTTATCAGCCATGGATGGAGAGACTCACCCTTGTGTGCCTGGAGCAGTCACCATCACACATGCTCCCAGGAAAGAGGTGGCGGCCTCTGCAGTGCCATGCAGCTTGTCCCCAGAGGGTCCAGCACTCGGTGGCCCCCACATGCCAGAGGAGACCCAGGGCTCAGCAGCTTGTCAATGCAAACCAATGCCCTTGCAGCATCTCACCTGATTCCCAACTGCTGCTTTGGCAAAGCCCTAGAGGTCTATCACTGCACAGATGATGGAGGCTGCTATAAAAGCAAGGCTCTGTAAACCCACTTGTTCAGCACTCATCACTTGCACCGGGGAATCCTGGTGCACATGTCCTTAGCCAGCACTCCAGGCACTACCACATCATTAGAGACATCCCTACTACATCAAAATTGCCCTTACCCCTCAGAGAGCAGCACAAGGTCAGGGTCAGCAAGTGAACTTCACTGACATTTGGAAGCGAGTGTGATGAATCAAACATCTGATGTGCTTTCAGGGCAAGGCTTGGCTACCGGAGAGTTTCACAACTCTCCACGCAGAGCTCAGTGTTTGTCAAGTGCACAGTCACTGACTACAGCAGCATGGTCTGCAGCATGCCACGTGCATCACATAAGAACATAAACCCAGAGCTTTGCATTTTGGATAATTCTTCCCAGAATTCAAAAGCCTGGAAAAGTCTTTACATGAAATACATACAAAACAGGAGCAAAGAGTCACCTAAGAAATTCTTAATTTATGAACTGTCTGAACAAATGTCTCAGAATTAAAAGATAAGGGGGTTTAGAAGATAAAGGGCTCTGCATCTCACACCCTCTGCAGCCTGGAAGTATCCATGTGATTCCTTTCTGAAATACAGATTTTTCCCGTCGTGCCAGAACGTGGGAGCAATGATTGGAAGGCACAGACAGATGTGCTCCAAGCCAGAAGACAGATGTGCTCCCAGACAGAAGTATGGCAGCAGTTTACAACTGCAGTACTTATTTAAAAGGCAGCAATGCATCATTCCTTGAGGGAAATAAAAAAAAAAAGGACTTAAATAGCTTAAAAAAAGAAAAGAGGATGATTAATTAAAGTTGCTATTTGTAGAAAGGACCTGCCGGAGCAGATGCACTCTGGTCCTTCCCTGGGGATGGTTTACAAAAACACAGCCCTGTGGCTCCTCATTCCCCAAAGCCTCAACTTACAATGGCTCTATGTTCACTGTTTTATTTCCAGTTGCTGGTTAACGTGTGGCTAGGGCCCTGTGCCACCTTGCAGAGGTGACTGCACAGGTAGGGGCTGTGGTCCCAGGCTGCTGCTGCCCTTTGCCACCGCTGGGTCAGCAGCCACCTTCATTTCAATTGAGAGCAGCAGAGGAGCTCTTGTGGAGCAGGAGTTTGAAAGGCATTTTGGAGAGGAACAACCCCTCTCCTGGGTTTAAGGGGTGAAGGCAGCACTGGCTGGCACCCAGCCTTGTGCTGGAGAGGAAGGTCAGTGTGGAACACCTCTACCTCCATCCTTGCTGAGGAGCTGTATGAGGTAACAGTATCAGAGCAGCAACCACTGTGGGAACAAAACCAGCAAGCTGAAGATCTATGAAAAACCTCAAAACAAGCAAAAAACCCCAGTGCACGTTTCCTGTTTGAGGCCACCCTTCCTGGCCTCCTGCAGGGATGGCAACATGGTCCTTCAGAGGTGGCACACGGGGCAGCAGTTACAGATACTGTACAAATTGTCACTGAAGTGGGATTACTGCTGCCTCATCCAACAGCTTCTTCGCTTCTCTCTCTCCCTCATCCTCCTTCAGCTCTAAAAGTGGGGGGGGGGTGGTGGTGGGGAGAATGACAGATGCAATATTTTACAAAATGAGATAATTACATAGCAGCCACATGGGGAGATCAGATTAGCAAGAGGTTTCAATGCAAGGATATTTAATAAGAATGAGACACAGGTACACGGAAATGCAGACAGCAAAAGGTCATCATCATCATCACCACGCTGAGATTATGAAACAAAACGCTTATGACCTACACGGGCTTTGATGTTCACTGCAGTAACTCTATTGTTATTGCAACACAAATAGGATTATTCTGAACAGGAGATGGATAGCTGCACACTGCAAGAATTAAAACCTCACACTACAGTGACTACAGCCAAGTAGTTCAGGTGCAGGGCAGAAACTCTATCCTGTTTCCAGCCTGCAAGATTTGCTTGCTGTGTTGCTGGTACACCCATTGTCTATGTTGGGCCAGAGCATCCTCAGGAGGACATGTGCTCTACCGCCAGCACAGCGAGTCCTTGCCTACGCCTGCATTTCTCAACACCTCGTCCTTTGTTGGGCTAATGCAGATCCATCTTTATGGATTACCATCTCTTGTCCGTTGAAAAATTCCCTCTGTGTTATCTTAAGCACGAGGGGAAGCAGGGAGGGGGCCGGACGAGTCCCTGCCGGCAGCGTGGCAGAGCTGACATGACAGTCGAACGCTCAGAGGGATCTGATACAGACACAGAGATGTATCACACAGATGAAGTGATAATTTCACAGCGATTAAGCCACGCTCTGTAGGAGCTTTCATTAAAGTCTGCTGGGGAGAAGCAGCAAGACCTCTTCTTTCCCCCCCCCCCCCTTAAAACAGCAGATATTAACTCCTCAAGCATGGCCCCAGATGTGTTTTAAAGAGGGACCTTCCCCAGAAGAACATCTCATATCTTTTGCCAGTCACTGGCTGCCTGAGACTGCAAGCCCTATGTCTGCCACAGATGCTGAGCTCTGACCCAGGTAAGCCTGCAAGGAGAAGCTGGGTATGGCTTCACAAAGCCAGAGGGACCAAGAGGAAAGAGGAGTCCAGACAGAGATGCTGAACTTCAGACTTTAGAGTTGTAGGACTCAGACCAGCTGATTCCATTCTCTCTGCTGCAGGTCCCCAGGCAAGAAACCTAATTATTTGCCTGCAGCTCCAAGTTTCACTTTTGCTGCCCACACTGTACTGCCCTGGATATAAAAGCTTAAATCTCAGTAGCTACTTAAAAGCAGGCAGAAATAACCCTCCTGTGCGAGGCTGCTGCTCACCAGTGCTGCCTCAGCAAGCTTCACCCCAGGAAAATGTCATTGTTTGATTGACACCACAGAAACACCCATTCCAACATGTCTGAAACAGAAACATCTGCATGCACTTGTACAGCACAAGTCAGAGAGAAGAGCCCCTGCCCTCGGAGAGCACAGCAAGCAGGGCTGGCCCTGCCACCCAGCCACCTGCACCCGGGCCCCGCAGCACAGGGACCAGCATGCTCATGCCCATAGGGAAGAGGATAAATCCTCCTCTGGAGAGACAGGACAAGTGACAGTAACCCTGCCACCTAGGTGGATATAGCAAGGTCAGAGCCGACCCCAGAAATCATGTGGCTTGATGTGCTCCCAGAGGAATGATGGTGATGCATACACCCGTGTGCCAGCACAGCACCACGAGCTTGGGCTTTCCCACCTTCCCACCCAGGGGCCAAGTGGTCCAGTGTTAAGCTCATCCCATCAGCAAGTCAGTGCACAGCTGCACAAAGCAGATCAGCCCATGAGATCAAACCCATCTCTCCCCAGGGCAGGGACAGGCATGTTACAAGTACAGGCACTACCTGCTCTCCATCAGCTCATCCTTCAGGGTGGCTGGCAGCAAGAAAGCTACCATGGCAGGCAGGGAGCTCCATGCAGGCAGGATAAACCCAAGATCTTACAATTACATCCCAAGAAATCAGAGACTCAAAATACAGAGACATGGTTAAATGCAGGCACTTTCATCTTCTACAAGACAAATTGCTTTCAATAATCTGGAATTATTTCTCCTGGGCTTTTTAAAGACTTCTCAAACATTAGGACAGCCAGGAGCACAGAGGAACTATTTAGCTTCCTTGATAGGAAAATATTCCCTTCACGCAGTTGGTATGACTTATGAGAAACCCAATGGGAAAATCCATGCCATCTTCACACAGAGATGCATAGAAATGATTAATCTAAAGTTAACTGTGATTGATTGTCCCATCCCAGGCAAAAGTCCCCAAATCTAGATAACCCCACTGCATCCAAAGCTAAGTGAAACAGCTTCCTGAAAACACCTGCACTGACAAATTAGACTGACAAATTTTGCCTTTTTTAACTTTTTAAGCTGTGTCAAAAGGCTGAGATTTGGGGTTTGGATGGGTTCACCTGAACACTTCAGTCAGCCATTAAAACCCACAACCAAAATACAGTCAAGGCCCAACAGTGGTTTAACAAGTGGTTTTGGAGAGGTGCTATCAGTTTGATTTGGACTACTTTCTGGGCCACAGAAGAGGAGCAGATGAGGCTGCAGGACAGACATCCTCCCCCACCAGCAGGGACAGACAAAGCCAGTGCAGATGCAGCAGCTCCTGGTTTCCTGCTCTGGTGAGCGTTCCAGATCCAACCGCACGGTGCTGTCACACTGCCAAGGCTGAAATGAACGAGGACCTCGGGCTGCGGGTGATGAATGTGCAGCCATCACACCAAGATGTCAGGGGTCACCGTTCTCTAAGATCTACACAGTTATTTTAATGATTACCTGGATTTCAATTTCAAGGAGCTGCCTCAGGGCAGGTATTTATCGGCATGCAGTGATGCAGGAGAGCATTTCTGTGGGCACGTGCAAGAGCTAAAGCATACTTTCCTTCATACCACAGATGTCAACTTTCATGTGGCTGGAGAATGAGCTGGGAGGTTTCTGATGGGTCCCTGGTACCTTCTCCCACCTTGTCAGGCATCTTGGGGAGCAGGGGCTGGAGCCATGAGCTTAACCCAAGTTCCTCTATGAAACAAACCTGACACTCCCAAATGCAGCAGCAAGAACTAATTACAGCCTGTCCTCTACAGGAGAGCACACCTCCCTGTAGCTCCAAATGCCAAGGACTTGTCCTCTTGAAGGGGGATGACGTTGACAAGCACAGGGCTGTCCTAATGGCTGTGGTAAAACACTCGCCGTTGGCAGGAGCGCTTTGATACTCTTGCCAGATGAATGCCAACTAGCAAAATGATTAAAAATGCTAAGGATGGCAAAATGTAGAAGCTTTGAAGAGTGTGTATCAGAACAGCTTCCACCACCCTGACACTGCCTTGGGCGCTGCAAATCCATTTCACCCTACAATTGTGTTTGAGTCCTGGTTTATCTCCTTGTTAAGTAACCTGTATCAAAACCATCAGAGGAATAGGGTTTTGAAGTTTCTGGTGACCCAGTTCAAAGTAACATGTGAAATCTATTTGTCCAAGCCAGGCACACGATGTGGGGAGACGACACTTCTCATCTGCATTAGGGCCTATAAATATCCTTATGCAAACCACGACCAGGCTCTTGTTAATGCCGACACGACCTGAAAATAACATTAAATACTGAAGGGAAAAGGAAATTCAATTACTGCCATTTGATGCAGAGCAGGAGACTGCCCTTTAGCAGTGTGGTATTCATGAACTACAAACAGCAGAGAGGTG
This sequence comes from Psilopsiagon aymara, assembly GCA_024733675.1. Taxonomy (NCBI): domain Eukaryota; kingdom Metazoa; phylum Chordata; class Aves; order Psittaciformes; family Psittacidae; genus Psilopsiagon; species Psilopsiagon aymara. The sequence continues at coordinate 72,731 of JANRGW010035449.1, forward strand.
CTGGGGATGGCAGAGGGACCGCATCTCACTGAGCTGGGACTGAGCACCCAAGGGGCCAGTGTGCCACAGGGATTTGCTTCGGTTTAATGCTGCATAGGTGTTTTTGAAGATAAAGTGATCTCACATCATGGTCCCCAGCTCATCTGGGGGTGGGCTTGCTCCTCTTGCTAGCATGGGAGCTATGTTTGGATATGATGTGCCACCATCCTCTGCAAATCCCCCAGGTTAATGGGAGTTGGGAGCGTGCTGTGAGCAGGGTCCATGCTTGCGAAGGGTTCACTCCCAGTAATAGCGGGTGTGTGTTAAGCCTCCCCCAGCACCCCTCCAAGGGTTCACACGGTGGAATTACAGCCATCACCGAACTGTCAGTGATGCCAAACGGCTGTCAGAGCAGAGCTGAGCGCTATGCTCCCTCCCCAAGCGGGCTGGGGCAGGGTTGGGGCTGCAGGTCCTTCTGCTGCTATTACAGCCATCAGAAACTATGAACTAATTGAAAGCATGGAGGTGCTGACCCGTGCTGTATGCGGTCCCAACATTAGGAGAAGCAAGAAGAAGACACAGAGCCCCATATGTGCGTACCTGAGGACAGTACCACAGGCACTCTGGTGTTGGACGGGGAAGGTATTTCCAAGAATTTCTATGACCTCTGAAGCCAGCATCACTCTGACCTCCTCCACTGCATCCCCAGCTCTGCTGCTGAAGATAGGCTGCACCACCCCAAAACCCACATGGTCCCTTGAGCCCCATAGGTGCCTCTGAATGAGGGATGAACCCTGGTGCTACTCAAAGCAAAGGGGCTCTAGAGCAGACCGGGACCAGAGCTTTCCATTTCAGCGGCTGAGCTCGCCATGAGGCAGGGCTCAGTGTTCACGCTGGACTGGCCCATGGATGAGTGACATGGGAGCCCCCCCCTTTCCCTGCCAGGTCCACAGCCACCAACAAGGCTGTTCAGTAGCAGGTATAGCTCAGAACATCCCAAAAGCACAGGAGCTTGGATCAAATCCCTACACTGCACAGTGGAGGACAGACACCCCACCCCCACCCCCCGCCAACAGCCTTTATCACAGGTCACATCTGACACCCTCTCCACTGACACAGCCCCTGCAAGCTGTCCTACTTGATTCATGGGCATAAGTCAAAGGTACTGTGCCTTCATCCTCGCTTTAAGACAGCTTTGTTTGCTTTTTAAGGCAGATATAATACAGGGGCACAATTCAATCAGGAAAAGCAGTGGAGGAATGGCACCAAAGCCGTAACTGCTCGCAATAAGAGACGAGCGTGCAGCGCAACGAACATCTCTTTCCCATTAAACCTTTCTGAATGACTCTCATTTCCAATCTTGATGCACCCTATGGAAAAATATGATAGGTTGTTCCTCATCTCTCTAATGTACTTTAAATAGATGATGCTCCAGATGGTATTGACATTGCTAAACAAATTGTGAAACCCACATGCCAAAAATACTGTGGGTAAACATACTAAACCACCCTGTGCAACAAAAGAGGCTAAAAGAACTGCAATCATCATCAACTTTAAATGCTACTCACATCGCGGAACAGGGACTGGGCTTCAATTTTTGTTACTTTTAACAAAAATAAGATAGTACAATACTAATCAGAGACGAAGCTTGTAACATGCTGCAGCCAGGATCCGGGGGAAGAGCCACCAGCTGCAGAGCCTTCCACCTGTACATCGATGGATGGGTGCAGCTCAGGTCAGCAGGGACAATGTCAGTGATGCTTTGCCATGCTTTGTGCCTGGCTGAAAGGGCTCAATACAGCTTTTAGCAAGAGCAAACAAACCCACTTCATCAATGTGACTCATCTTTCTTGCCCCTCCGATACCACCAGCTTGGCAACCTGGGATGGCCCAGAAAGAAGTGGGCTGCAAGGAGACAAGGTGCAGATCAGTGAGGTCCCACCAACACCATTTCCCTCGTGAAAGCAGATCTTGTTAGGAAATACGGTCAACTTTAGCATAAAAGAGTGAAATTGACTTTCTAACCAGAACAATTCCTTGCAATTAACTCACAAAAGGACCACAGTACACTCTGTATGTGCTGTTAATGCTTGCAATAAACCCCTACATGGAGTAAAAATGGCATTTGGAAAATTACTGGGAAGAACAGCACTTAATAAAATCCTCAGGGAACTACGTCTGCAAAATCCCCTCTGATGGTGTTTAGAGAGACAGTGCGGACAATGAGAAGAGGCTACAACAGCACCAGTTCCACATCGCTCACGACGATTTGCATTTTAAGGGGTTGTTCCCAACCACTGCACCAGCAGCTTCAGCTCACCAAGGGCACCGGGATTTTGTGCTGTATGTTGTATTATTATTATTATTATCATAATCATAATTATTATTATCATTACTATTACTACTATTAATTTTCTTTACCATGGCTGCAGAGAGAAGCGTGGAGGAGTTTGTGGAGCAGCTGCCTGGCATAGATTGTAGTAGGACAGCCCAGAGCTGTTGGTACCCTCCTCCTGTGCTGTGCTCGGAGACCATTTGGGGCCTGCTGGGCTTCCCCAGCAACAGGGATGAGTCGTATCTGGCAGCAGCTTCCTCCCAAAACACTGCTGTTGCTCCATGCCCTCGTGAAAGCCGACTGCTGGCTCAGACAGATGTCACTGTGTCATTTATGCTTGAGTCATGAAGACCAGAACAATTAATGACAGTTTATATTTCACTTTTATAACCAAGGGTTCTTCCCTTCAGGAGGATGTAAAAGGAAGAGGCCTGTAGGGTTGCATGCTTTGCACTGGCTGGTGTCCCCATGACCCCACTGTGGTGTTGCAGGGTTATTGCGGTGTGGGGCAGCTTCCTGGGGACCTTCAAAAGCACAGAGGAGAGCTGCATAGGTCACATCATCACCCCTTTGCACAGCACCAGCAGAGCTCTGGTCTCACAAGCTCTGCCCATGCCTACGATCTCCTGATGAAAACACCCTCCTTATCTGCAGCCAAGAGCTCTCCATCCCCAAGGTGGGTTACACACAGTTTATGAATCCAGCTGGTCTTTTTTCCCCAACAGCAATAAATACAGCCCCACGATTTCCTCCCCTTTGTCTTCCTGCCAAGTAAAGCCTGCTCTTCTCTGTGCCCTTACTGTACAAAGTCAGGATGAAAGAGGGATGCTTTTTAACCGTCATCCCTGAACCTCAGCATCATGCTGAAAGAGCCCTCGGTAACCAGCAGGACAGCACGTTCCTACACTGTCACTCCTAATTAAAACACTCTGGATCATGGTCATTTCCATCTCTGAAACACCAACCAGCAAATGTGCTTTAATTGAGGGCAGACAACACGGTGTGTGCTTGTGCTCTCAAGGTTTCACTACAAGGGGAAGGGAGAGTGCAGGTGTGCAGCCAGATGTGGGGAAAGAGGGAGATGCCCTTGAGGAAGGGCTCCTTTACTCATCATGTGTGGGACAGGGTGGTGTTTAACAGGTGCCCATCTGGATCTGAGGTCAATCAGCTTCTCACTAGGCAACAAGGCTGAGTGCACTAAGGAAACCAACACTTGGAGGGGTTCTGGCATTGCAGCCAGAGCCTGGGCTCTTTAATCACAGCAGCTGTGCAGCAGCTGGACCTGGCTGAACATGAGAGCAAGAGTGGGAATGGAAAATGCAATTTGTTGAAACCAGCAGCCTGATGACCTTGAGGTGCATGGAAAAGGTGTGGAAAGAAGCAGGAGACATAGAGCCGGGCCAGGACCTTTCTGACCACATGCTCTGACCAGTTTTTCCTTTTCCCTCACACCAACATCACCGTATCTTTGGGTGCAAAGGGAGACAGGAACGGCATGGGGACACCAGATAGGGCTCTTCTCCCACAAAACTGCAGGGAGCATCAGCATCTCTAGGGAAGGCTGTGCCTAGCACAGGAAAGGTCTGGTCTGAGATACCACTTCCAGCCCTGAGCTCTATATCTGCCCCAAGAGACCTGATGGCCTCCTTGCTCCTACACCTGGATCCAAGGATACCTGTGATCCACAGCTGCCCATCATCTTTGTAAACCTGATCATGCTTTTGGCCTGTGTCCCTCCACAGGTAAAAACCAGCACTGAAAACATTCCCTGCCATCAGCCTGTGATCTGCTTCCTTCCCTTCCTGCTGCCCAACCTTTGCTCCTGCAGAAAATCAAATTCTCATTAAAGAAACCCATTTCCCACAGTGCTGTTTCCTGTGCATTTGTTTCCATGCTCAGCTCATCCAGCTGCAGGTCCCAGCCCCAGCTCAAGGACCCGTTCCCATCACCGCAGCTCATGTGTCCCCACCACGCTCCCAGCCCCGCCTGTGTGGTGGAAGGTTAAAGAAGGGACTAGTTTAAAAAAAGTAGGAGTATCCAAGAAGTGAATAATCAGAGTGAGAAGCCAATGAGAGAGGGGAGAGAGACTCAGTTCGGCACACAAGAGGCGGCTCTCCCTTCCTCTCCTGGCTGTGCGGTTCGCAGCCAGCTGGGAGACTCCTAAAGCCTTAAAGTAAAACCAGCAACCACAGTCTCCCTGTTATTCACTCCTATACAAGGCTGAGATTCCTCTAGAGATTTTTGGGCAACTGAGCAGTTCACGACCTGGATTCATGTGCTTAGCAGAGCTCTACTTCAGTCCAAGAGCCAGGCATCTCCACTTGAAGCATCAAAAGCACCACCAATTCCTAAAAATTCCCAAATTCCATCTCTCTTTTCAGGTAGCAAGCAGTCAGGCATGCTGGCTGCGAGGAGGGGGAAGTGCTCTTCAGCATCATAGCACACGTGGGTTTTGGAGGGGTGGCAACCAGTTTGCTTCAACCTTGTGGTTCAAGGTCCAGCTGAAACACTGACTCCCACCTTGTCTCCGGAGTCGGGTTCCCCTCTGAATGCCCACCCTGCAATGTGTTCCCATCCTGCATGGTGCTGGGGACATCAGCTCCCTGCAGGCACCAGAGAGGACGGCAGTGCTATAAAAAGCCCGAGATTCCCATTATTTCCTCTTCCACGGCAGCTCCTCCTGTGAAGCGCTGGCTGGGGTTCAGGAATCTGTCACAGCAAACAGCGGGCTGGAAGTAAGTTTCCTAATTGCCGTATGTTAACAGATACACATTTAACCAGCGTGAGGATTTGGCTGTAGATTCCCTTCTGGCCCATCCAAGCTGGTGGCATCTCTTCTCCATCCCTGGGGCTGGGGGCTTTGGTTTCCAAAGCAACAGCCCCTGAGCCATGAGATGACCTGGGAATCTTAAAGTCCACTTTACAAGGCAAGGACACTGCTGCCACTCACTACTGTGGCATGAAGCTTTGAAATACAATTCCCACAACTTCAGAATTCAGTGGGGAGGGCAGGGTTATACCCGGGAAGTTCACAGGTTTCATTAGCTGCTGTTTTGAGACTGTGTTGGAGCCAAAGAGACCTAGCTAAGCTGAGCACAGCAGGCCAGGCAATTACTTCAGGCAGCTTTCCAGCAGGAGAAGTGGTGAAGCCGGCCCACATACCTCACCTGGGCCAAATTACAGGCAATTCTTGATAGCCCACCTACCCACAGGTACTCACAGCAACCCAAATTCGCTGCTCCAGCTCTCCTTTACAGATCGGGAATGAAGGGACTGAACCACTTGAATGGAGAGACTGAACTGGGTGATTTGTTCAAGGTCACGGGTCTGTTGCACAGCAAGGACATGCACAGATGTATCCCAGGATGGGACATCACCCACGGGGCTGCTCCTCCTGTCCCATCCCCTGGAGCATGGGTGGATGGTGGTTCAGCCCCACTGCTGAGTGTCACACAGAGGGAGGGATGGGGGAGGACAGGCCATGCAGGGCACAAGCTGCTCACACAAACAGACTATTTTTCTCAAACAAATTGGTTTTCAACAGAACAGAGCATCACTCAAAATAGGCAAATAAAAGCAGCAGCAGCAGCTGGTTTAGTGAAATATACAGTGACTTGTTTTCAGATTAGCTATAGGTGCCAAGCTCGGAGAGGAATGCTGAGTGCCATGCCCTGCAATTACTGCAGCCAGCCTCGCAGAGAGGTCTCTGCTGCGCAGCGACTGCCTGGTGCAGAACAGCAGTCCATCAGCTAAGGCAAACCTGAAGAGCCAGCAATAGGTTTGTTTTGGTTTTTAAGATGCGTACAGATTTTACCTTTCCCAATCCCACTCATGGTTTGAGGCTTCAGACAGTGCTGCAAAGAGGGAGCAGAGCACCCAGAGCTCCCTTCCCATAAGAAATAAACAAAGCCTGAGCACCCTGGGGCTTCGTGGTGGGTCCCACCTCTGCCTGAGCTCCAGGGCAAGACCCATCCCATCACACTTGTGTCCACCACACATGCTCATGTTGGAGTTTGTGGCTTGGCAGCTTCTTGGCTCTGCTGAGCCTGACAGCTTGGTTACCACGTGAGCAGCTTTGCCTCCCTTCCCCACCTCAAGTAACACCATTTCTTCTGGAGCAAATACCGGAAAGGAGCACAGGTCTGCCCACCTTCCTCTAAGCACACCACACTTGGCAACAGTCCTTACTAAAAGGAAGGCACGGGAGCCGTAGATTGTGTGGTGTGACAGGGAAGTTCCCCCATCAGGGATGAGGAGCCAGCTATTGGCACCTGCCTGTCCCCAGCAACTTATCACACACATCCATCAACTCAGAAGCAGGATGAGAAGTAGAAGACAAAGCATGACTAAACAAAGGACCTTAAGGAGATGCAAGGAGCTGTCTCACATGAAGCAGACACCCTGGGGAAAGGGAAGGCTGTCGCCTCCAACAGCCCCAAGGGCAGCTAAGGATGTCCCTGCTGCCCTGGCCAAGGCTGTGCCTGCAGGGACAGAGCAGGGCTGGGGATGCAGAGCCCAGCTCAGGGCACATTCCCTACCCTCTCCTCCCCTGCGCTGTGACCTTCCTGTCACTCCTCATCAGCGTCGCATTGCTGGACTCCGGGAAGAAACCACAGCAGATAAACTTTCCAGCATGTAAACAGCAGAGCAAGAGGAGCTCGGGGCGGAGGGAGAAGGCAGCCCTGCTTTGCCAGGCTGCCCAGCGAGCCCGGGGAGCTGAGGACATGCCACTGCAGGTTAGCGAAGGGATGCTCACAGACAGACATCCCCTACATTCCACCCACATGGAAGAGATAGGTGATCGGTGATTCACATCCCAGCACCAGTCCTCCAGCTCTGGATCACCAACCGAAGGGAGCAACAATTCACCCGGACCACGAATGCCTGAAGAGTGGAAAGCCACGAAAGAAAATCAAGGAATGCAGCGAAAGGACCGGAGCTGATACAAATAAGATGCTCTAGAAGCCAGCAAAACAAATAACATCCATTGTTTGTGCAGCAAGCTGGAATAATAACATTTGCTCCCCCAGCCTCACTCGCTGCCCCTCTCACTATTGTAGCTCTGCAAAGCTCCGGCAAGGCATGGAGGCAGGCTGCTATTGTAACAGGAGTGGGCTGAATGCTATTCACAAAATCCAGCAAATTGGGGCTATTTTGGGATTTACTAGGCATTTACAAACAACTCCAGTTGGTATTTGAAAACATACACTGAGTATCACAAGCCAACAGAAATGACAGCCCATGGGCTGTTATCCAAGAAGCATCCGACAGTGCTGGTCTGCCTCCGAGCTTCCGAACTGGCCATGCAGCCACAGCACTTAAGGGTCATTAGGAAGTTGGGAGCAAGGCTTTCAGGCCCAAGTCCTTAGTTCAAAGCCATTAAAAAGCTCTGGTATGGTAGAAGGGAACCTCAACCCTCCTAAAAGTAGCAAAAAAGTACAGCCCTTTTCCATCCCATAGTCGGACTGCTGCGCCTTTCCCTCTGTCCTTCTCCTGGGACATACAGAGCCTAGACACCAAGTTCCCACTCTGCTGGATCCATATCCTAACTCAGCCACTCTAGACCTATTTCCCCACCTGTGAAACAACAATTATATCAAATTTGGACAGTACCAAGTGCTACACAAATGAGCTACAATCCAGTGAAAGCCCAGAAGGTCTGTGGTAAATCTTCACCTCGACTTTCATAGGCTTAGGCTAATTCCAGCACTTATGGAAGGAATAATGTCCATAAAGTGCAGCTGCAATGAGACATTGGGACAAGATGGGAGAAAAGTCATAAAATACAGTGGGAGAGTCAACCCTGCACCAGTGTCCGGGGAAGAGCTTGGCAAGCACCATTCTCAGAATACCGCTGAGCCCAACACCTGCAACCCAAGGGCCAGCACTTGGGCATCCTCCTGCCTGACTGCAGCCTCCTGTCTTATCCTGGCAGGGAAGTTCTCCTAAGCAAACATGGGAGTCCAAACTGATTTCTCCTGGGATGGGACGCTGCCCTGAGGAAGACAGGGAGCAAATCCAACATCCAAATCCCGTGTGACCCTGTCAACAGCAGAGCCATAGGAAGTTTACAGGGCAAATAACACAGTTCATAGAAGCTGTTATCTGCTCTGCTGAAGCATGAGACTGAGCCAGCAACTTTGGTGATCTCGGAACAAGGCTGATCCCTGGGAAAGCCATGCAGACAGCAGCTGGTGGGACCGCAGCCATGGGATTCACTTATAGCTGAAAGCAATATCCCCAAGGAAAGCTGCCCCTGGGAGAGCCCCAGCTGAGTGCCCACTGCAAAATGCACACCCCAGGGGTATCAGGGTGGGTCCTGTTCTTAAAAGGGAACTTGTGACAGCGCTGGGACCTGAAGGATAACTACATAGCGAATTCCCAGACCAGCACAACAGGAGCAAGGGCTGTTGTGGTCCCTCACTGTCCTCCAATGCACCACCACAAGAGATGCATCCTGGAGAGGAGCAGACACTGCCCCGGGGCAGGGCACAATGTCAGACTCACCTGCTAACATTAAAACATCACTCCCTGAGACAGCATAGCCAGGGAGATGCACCCAGTGTGCGTGCATGCAGCAAAGGATGCTGCTGTGAAGGAGAGATGCATAAGCCCTGTTTTGAGTGCAGAAGGCGCAGGGCAGGCTCGCCCAGGACTGTTCACTCGGCTGCTTCCCACTGCACAGCCGGCGGCTGCAGGGTGACACGGGCTGCCTGATGTGGAGAGGACAAATTACTCATGAAGAACACAGTTATTAAGCCGTGTGGCAGCGCGTGCAGAGCGAGAGGCAGCCGGGAAGGGAGCTCAAACCTGGCATCGCCAGCGTGGGCGCTCTGCCTGGCAAACTGATCAGTGAAACGCATTAGCTGGGAGAGATGAAAGATTACAAATGTCACCCAGAGAACAGCATCTCCCGCAATACCCTTTCAGGTTACAATCCGAGGAGCTGCCTGACATGTCAAGTGCCTCTGAAGGGTAAAGCCATCACTTGGGCACGCTCTACCTTCAGGTCCAAATTTGTTTACATATGCAAGAAGGTTTCTCTCCAAGGCATAACGGGGCAGCCACCACCAGCCAGCCAGTGAGGGCTATCAGACAGGGCAGCTGTGGGTAGTCGTGGAGGCCATGCAGACCTTGGAGCTATTTCAAGGGCAGCCACTGATCCCGGCTTTCACAAGGCTGGGAGACGCACCTGACTGCATGTGGCTCCTCTGCCATTATGGTCAGCATCTTGAGGATGGGTGCAAGCTGGTTTTGTCAGAGCAATGCCTGCTCCTCAGTGCCTTCCCACCAGAGAGGACACTGATTTCTCAAACCCCTGCAGGGTCCATCCCAGGATTTCAGCATCACTTGAATCTGTGCAGTGCTCTGGCTGACCCAGCACCCCTTCAACAGCCAGAGCTCCCATGGTGACAGGCTAATGCTCCCCAGTTGCAGTGAGGGTTCACTCCCATACACATGTGTCCTGTTTTACACCATTATGGGAGCACCTACCCTCACCCCCCATGTGGGATGTGCACACAGCACTGTGCCGATTACAAGGTGTCAGTCAGATGGAGTAAAACCTCCACACACACCATCCATCAGCTGGAAGAGCTCCCAGCCACCAAACAGCCATGCAATTAGCAGGCACAAGGCTGGAACTCCTGATTGATTCCAGGGCACCCAGAGGTCTGATAGATAGAGCACAGAAACGCTATCTAAAACAAGAGGAACAGACTGGCGCCAGCAGAATAAATGCTGGAATTGGGAAAGAACCTCTTTTCCTTGCTGTGCTCTTTGAAGGACAAATGCTAGAGTGACTCCAAAACCACAGTATTGCAGTGCAGAGACCATGGAAAGCAGCTTAGGTTAAGCAATGCTCACAGCTTGGAAATTTATTGTCCTTTCCAGGTATTTCCAAAGTCCTTCGCAGCAGGACTGGAAATTTTCAGTCGTTTATGAGTTTATCCTCACAGTAGAGGACAGGGGAGAGCTTCATCCTCCAGGGCCCCTTTATATATTTAGAAATGTGTCCAAGTTTGCCTGGGAGGCAGCAGCAGGGCCAGGACCCAAGCCATGGCTCCCCAGCACAGCACTGTGACCCAGGGACAGGCAGTCCCCATTCAATAGGGTTATCCCCACTCTGTTTAATGGCTTTATCCTGCCATTATCCAAACAGCCATGATTTTACCTCCATCAGCTCTGAGTCATGTGCTGCTTCTCAAACCACAGCCAGGGCTGTGAAATTCCCGGCACAGCAACAGCTTCCCCTCTCTCAGTGGTCAGCAACAGAGGAGCATTTGCGGCATCCACAGGTTCAAAAGAGCTCCCAGACACCCTCACACCATCCATCAACCCAACAACAAATCACTGAACTGCAGCAAAGGCATTATCCATGGAACAGCACATCATAAATATCACAAATCATTGTGTAATGATGGGGGAAGAGGGGCTGGGACCCACACCACTTAATATTGAAGGAGGCAGGACTCGCTTTCAGGGAGATTGTCCCTTTTCTCGCTGCCCTGGGGTCAGATCTGCCCGTGTGGAGCAGCACATGAAGAACACACACTGGGAACATTTGCTGTCACTTGTTTCACCTTCGGGGTGCAGGGAGCTCACTGTGATGCCCTGGACCAGTCACCCCCACCAGGAGGTCTAGGGAGGTAAGTGCCATCTCGAGCAGTCAGAAGGAGCAGCGAGGAAGGTCTGCAGCACAGGTCGCATTGCTCTCCCTGCTCCATGGCCAGCTGCACTGCTGGAATAAGCCTGATGCAGCTGCAGAGCTCAATCCTTGCCTCAACTCCTGTCACCAGGAGGTGGGGGCCTCTGCACATCACACCTGGACCAGAGGCAGTGTCACCAACTCCTCAAAAGCCTCGGGGTTTCCAGCTGGCCATCACCAGCATCCAAGTATCCAGCAGGATGAAGCATCCCGATACACATCGGAGAGGCTCCTCACTCACCAGAAGGCAGTTTTTTCTCCTCTGGCCCTGCAGCAGCAGCACTTCACCTCATCTGTGCAGCTTCCATGGGGGCACACTGCTAATGTGTCCCCAGCACTCTGGTTTAGAGATTTGCCACAACTTCGAGTGGAGAATAATTTGGTTTTACTCATTTACCTGGAAATTGCATTTAACTTGAACAAATTAAGATAGAACAGAAAAACTGTGATGGAATTAATTACACAAAGAGAAAACACAGTTAGGAGAGTTTATAAAAGGTACTGGTGAAGGAATAAAAGATAATCACGTTTCACTTGCTGCAGTGAAATTTGCCTTTCTGTCTACTGCATTTACTTGCACTTATCTCCTGTCCTAAGTCCTTTAGGGGCCCTGGAGAGATTTACTCTTTCATCCCCACCCAGGACATAGTCTGGCCCTAACCCCTCCTCTTTTGCTGGCCTGCGCCGGGTACCAACTCTTCCAACAGATGATCCAGTATGCTTGGCTGGAAGAAAACTGTCCAAGCAAAACAAATCAAGGGGCACCTCCATCCTGTTGGTGAAGCCAAGCAGCTTGGGGAAGGGTCCACCCGCACTGGAAGGGCTCAGAACAGCTAACCAGGACCTAGTGCTTACTGGCAAGTACCAGCAGCTTTAGCTGGTTGTAGCAAAACCACAGCCTCGGTGCGTGTAGACAATGAACATCTCTGTGAGGTGCGTGGAGGTAAACGATGAGCATATGCAACTCATTGCTGGCTCCTGGCATAGGCCAGAGGTAATAAAGCACCTGGGATGACTGACACGCCGTGTGGCTGTGCTCAGCATGAGAAGAGTGCTGTCTCTTCCTGCCTGGCTGCACAACCAGCACTGCCTGGGGCTGTGCTTGAGGCAGGCAATGCACAAGGGTCAGAAGAGCCACCCAGGTGGCCATGGAAAGCCCCTGGCCTGGTGACCAATCCCTCTGCGCTCAGACACAGAGCACAGTGCAGCAATGAGGCCCCACAGAGTCAGCTCCCAGTCACCCACCGACCATGTTCAGCAGAAGGCTTCTAAATGTCACCAGAGCTCAGAACCCCAGCAGGGATTTGCAGCACTCTGATTCTGCTCCAGCCTGTCAGGTGCTGTGTGGGCAGGGAGACAGGCTCAGAGCAAGGATACCCATGTACAGAGGGGGCAATGCTGAGGGATGCTGAGCACACTATTGCTGGGGGAGAGGTAAGAGCCATCCCTTCCACATCTCCATCCGAGCTCTCCATGGAGACCTGAACAAGGGCACAGTGGCTTTGCAATCCTTGGCCAGGAAGAGTTTCCATGCTTAGAGGTGGGCAGGATGATCTGAGAAAAAAAATGCAAGGATGAACTGCTGAGAGAAGAGGCTGAGGGGGACAGAGCAGGGCAGGGCAGGGCTGAAGACGTGGGGAGAGCCTGGAGACGAGGCTGCCTCTGGCTCTGCACCATAGCCTTGGCCTTCCTCCCTCCCCTTGGCTATGACATCCCTCTTTCTTCTGCACTCTTCTGCAGTTCCTCCTCAAGAAGCAAAGCCCCAGAGGCGTCGTTCTGAGGAGAAGCTGACGCTGCTCAGCACTTCCCTCACGCCTGCGGCTCCAGCGGATTTCAGCCATGCTCCGACAATCGCTGTGTTTTAGGGCTACCGACTTCCAGCCCCCCCCGAGTCCGGCCCCGGCTCTGCCTCCCCCCGGACAGCCAAGCGCTGCAGCAGCAGCCGCTGTGCCGCCGTCGTCCCTCTGCCTGCAGCGCCCGCAGCCTCCTCCGCTCTCGCTGCAGACCTTCCTCTGGAAAGAACAATACTTGAGAGTAATCGCCTGCCTCCAGACATCACCGAGCTCTCTCCCGAGCGCCCCAGCCAGCAGGCACTGCCCCCTGCACACGCTCAAGCACTTACATTTGTTTTTGCCGTGTGGAACGCAGATTTATTCAATGTAAATTTGACCTTTTAGCAGAGAAAGGGAGACAAAAAATCATGGATTCACTCACTCTGAGCAGCCCAGCTGAGCAAATGTTTAACCAACAAATACACTTGCCCATGCTGCCTCCTGCCTGCCTGCTGCAGGATGCTGGGGGGACTGGAGGACAGCCAGGCTTAGCTCCGGGGAGAGGAGGGGTCTTGGACCCCGCACCCCAGGGTCAGCGCAGGCAGAGGTGCTACGGGACCTGGTGGAGCTATGGGACCTGGTGGTGCCACTTGCACAGGTCAAGCTACTCCATCTCTTTGCTTTCTAACCCAGCAGTGCAATAGAGGAAGGGGCCCTCAGCCTCCTCTTGTGCAGCACCTTACCTGGATGAAGCAGAGCCTGGACGGGAGGGCAGAGGGGGCCAGGAATGCACAGATACTTGTTCTAGAAGCAGGAAGGCAGCACTGACCAACGCTAATCTGGGCTCTGGAGGGGCTGGGTTTGGACACAAGACCCACTACTTGAATGTTCAGGAAATAAAGTTAACAAGCCGTCAAGGGAGCTGTCAAAGCTGCTGGCTCCCATGGGTGCGTGAAATGGGGTGATGCATGTGCAGCAAGGTGGCTCATCATCAGCCACTGCACTGATCAATGCGGAGATGCCACGGCTCAGCCGTGTCTGCGCTCAAACCTAAGCAGACTCACTTCTCGCCAGACTCCATTCCTGCCTGTTCCTCACAGAGCACCTGATGGCGATAAGCATCCAGACGCTTTTTCCCTCTCCAAATTTAGCGCTTTATGGGTTGGTATCCATCTGAACCCTGCCCAAATGGCAGAGCAGCCTCAGCATTAACTGTCTGTCAGCGAGCGACTCCGTGCTCCCACAGCCAGCTGCACGACAACACTTAACTGCCGGGCTCAGCCATGCAGACACCGGCACTCCCCAGCCAAGCTGCCCATGGACATTGGGCTTCGCTTCCTTATGGTTCAACTGCAGATTTAGGACTACTGAGCTGGCCATTAGCTGCTTAGCCTTCCCACACCCGTCTGCATTTTGACATTACAAAGCATGTTTAACTGCATGATCACTCCCAGAATATTCCTGAAGACAATTCTCCCCTCCTGCCTACCCGTGCTGGACACTTGCACTGCAACAGCATTTTCCAGCTGGTTTTTTTCCTTTCTCCTTTGACTTATACACTCCTACCAATTTTCCAACCAAGCTCTATGTTCCAGGCAGGGAGTTAAGCTTAATAATACAAGGCTGCCTTTTCTCAGGTGCCTTTTGTAGACTCACAGACCCAAAATGACTTCCACCTCGAGCCATCTGCTCTTCAGGACAGGAGCAGCTCTTGTTTGTCCTCTTATCCACCAATGCCAGAATGTGGGCCTGCCATAACAAGTGTAATAAAACTATTCCCATACATAACAGCTGAAAATATTATTGAGAGATATTTTTCAAATCTCAATTAGAAACAACCTATTCTCTGGCCTCAGTTTTGTTTCAGTCTCAGATTGGTGGGGATGTGGCATTTTAATTTCTATAAAAGAAAAGACAACTCTCAATATAAAGAGAAAGGGAAAAGATAGACATGCTGAAAAACAAGAGGATGAAAGGAAGAAAATCTGGCATAACAGCCCTGAAGAAAACCAGCAGAGCACAAGGATTAAAAAATAGCACCAACCATTTTTCTTGGTAATTTGCTTAAGAGATTGAGAGCACAGCCCAAAAACTGCAACAACCGAGCTTTTTAGAGGACAAGGAAACCTCTGGGCACAGCTGCCTGGAGACAGGCACACAGCGCTCATCCTGCTTGCCTGCTGTGCTGGTACTGCACTGGCTTTGCATCATGATGATGCCCAGAGCTCTCCAGACTTGTGCCAGGCACTGTCCAGGCACATCCAAATACACATACGTGTGTGTAGGAGTGTTCCCAAAACACAGACCCGTCAACCTTATCAGACAAAGCCTGCGACTCCCACCCATCCAGACATTACTGGGCCTTAATTGGGAAGCAGTAAAGCTGGAATTCTGCAAGGCAAACATTCCACTTCATGGAAGAGGTCCGCTCTCACCCTCCTCCTCTATTCAAACACAGTTTTGAGTTAAATGGATGAATGCATTAAGCTGACAATTTAAATCACCAGCAGCCACACAGAGGCGGGGAAGATAGGGATTCAGAGTTACAGCTCCCATTCCATCCCTTCCTCTACCACGGCACCTGCACATCACAGAATCATGGAACACTTTGAGCTGGAAGGGACCTTAAAGCTCACCCTGTTCCAGCCCCCTGCCACAGGCAGGGATACCTGTCACTAGAGCAGGTTGCTCCAAGCCCCTGTGTCCAACCTGGCCTTGAACACTGCCAGGGATGGGGCAGCCCCAGCTTCTCTGGGCACCCTGTGCCGGTGCCTCAGCACCCTCACAGGGAAGAGCTTCTGCCTCAGAGCTCATCTCAGTCTCCCCTCTGACAGGTTAAAGCCATTCCCCTTGTCCTGTCACTACAGGCCTTTGTAGCAAGTCTCCCTGAGGCTTTCGTGTATCCCCCCTTTAGGTACTGTGGGACCCCAGACCCAGATAGGACTCTACATGCAATAGTCTCAGCACTATGGAAGAGAAATTACAACCTCTCTCCCTGCTTTTATAAATGTGAGGTAGTAATTTAAAAGCAATCCCCAAACTTAAACCTTTCTGATTGAACACAGCTCTGATGAAGTGCCAGCCTGGCCACTCGGGTAAGCCGCAGGCTCTGTCCATGCCATAGCCAGTACAGCATGCAGTGATCCCACAGGTCACCCCTGTTCCACAGGGGAATTGCCTGAGAGGGGAAAGGGGGGCCCTTGTCTCGTTCCTGTGTCATAACCTACAGGGTAAATAATAGATACCAAATTTTATCTGACTGTGTGTCCATGAAGCGCTGTGTGTCCATGTTTGTCCATGTGTCTCCATGAAGAGCTGGGCTAGTAGCCAAGGCAATCATTTTAGGGGTGCAGAAATGGCCTCCAGGTGATAAGCACTACATTGAAAATAGCACGTGGAAGGATGCAGAGAAGCATGGACACTGCCTCTGGGACAGTCCAAGGCAGCAGGAATGGTTTTACCCTGTCTGAACATGATCAGAGCATAATGCATGCTCTTGCTGGAAGGGAAATGGATCTCGAAACCTGACCCAGCAAAGGCCAAGTGCAAGGTCCCTGGGCTAGCAGATTACTCTATTTTCTTTGGAGGCTTTGTTAGTATCAGTGAAGACTGGTGGAAGTGAATGGTGCAATTTCACTGACTTTTGAGGTGGATTTACCAGAATGCAAAACATACTCTTGGCATTGAAGTCTCACCCCTTTCAGAGATTTCTGAGCTTTGGTGCTTGTGAAACAGCACCAGGCTCATGACTCTATGACATTCCCCACAGGCTGGTGTTTGAGAAGCTGATGTGACAGACTTTTTGGGTTCTACCAAAATCTAAGTTGTTTCCCCTTCTCTCTGTCTGCTTCTGAGAGCAGATACTTCACATAGCACTTTGTGATGTTTGGGTGATTTGAACATAATCAGCCTTAAATACAGGCAATCTAAGAGAATATGCATTTCATAGGCACACTGACTTCTACACACTGACTACTGAATTGGCACAACTTACTACTTTTATCCCAAAAGATGGAAATGGAGGGGTCAAGATCTTTTAATACACAGAATGGAGAAAATGCATGAAAAACTACTGCCTGTTTAAGAAACTTTCGTTTTTAAAGGAGAAGGCTTAGAAAGCAATAATGAAGTGAAGGGAGAGAAAGAAGCACTGAAGATGCACATGCACATCTCTTATACTCATAATTCCTACTTGAGCAGTGGGCTTATTCTCATTTCTCCTGTTCATCTTCCCATTACTAATTAAAAATATTTTTATCCAAACAGCTGATGGAGTTGAAAAGGCACTGCAGGGTCAGCTACTAAGGTAGGTGTAATAAACGATACTTCTCCTCCCTACCAATTGTACTCAGTAAGCAACTCAGAGCTCAGTAAAGGAGGAGATGCCTGGTTGGGAGGGTCTCTAGAGAGAGTTACTGCCTGGTGGTCTCAGTCTGTTTTCAATGGGAAAGATTTAATGCATCTTTCAGGAAAAGCAGAGAGGCTGCTACAGTGGATGTAACCCGGGGTCCCATCAGCTTTGTCATTCTGCAAACGGTCTAGAGAAAGACCCAACTCTCCTTAGCCTGAAAGATTGCAAATAACATATCTTACAAAATCCATCTGCAAGAAGGGAAATAATTTTCCTGCCTTCACTAATTATTGCCTTCAATCTTCCCAAAGCAAGAAACAGAACAGCCTTGGTCATTTATCTTGTCCTCTGCTCAATTTACAGATACATTGATCTCGAAAGCCTCCATCACTCAAGTAAACCCACTGTAACAACCAGCCAGGATTATCACAACAACTGCAGAATTGAAGCTATTGTTCTTATTCATAACAAGCTTCTCCTCTTTTTTGTCTTACTAAATTTGTTGCTCTGACAGCATCTTCCAGCAACAAGTTCCTACAAGCTGCATTAAGAAGCATTTCCTTTCACTTGCAGTAGACCTGTTGCCTTTTAATTATACCAGGTGCCCTCCACCTTTGCTTTGGGAACAGAGGTAACAGGACCAGGCAAACAGTCTCTTTCAGCACGTTAATGGTTCTACCTCAGTGCCTCTTTGATTTTCAGAAGTCAATAATCTTAATCTCTTTCATCTACATTTTAAAACTGGAAGAAGAGTGATCTGGGGAATTAGTCTAATTTCAAGCCTTACTGAAACAGTGGAACAAACATTAAGAGAAAAGCCTAAAAGGATAATGGAATTGAACAATGAGCACCAATATAATGAGACAAACTTGATTGCTTTCTTTTATAAAATTACAAAATCAGTGATCAGAGGAGAGAGGTAGATGCCACATTCAGTTTTTTGCGGCGCTTTGATACACCACCTCAAACCCTTGTTCTCAAGAATAAATTACTGTTGTTTTCAGTAAGAGTGCTGTTACTTTAGCTGAAGGACCAGAAACAAAGAACACTGGGTCACTGTTTAGAGAGAAATCCTATTAATTAACCCTTTATAAATAATTAGCAGAGGTTATGAGCACGCCACAGCAATGAGTGGTATGTGTTACAGATGGTTAGCATCCCTCAGCAGACCAAGTCCCAGACGATAATAAGATACGGCCCTGGGCGACCCGCTGACCCCTCCACTGGGAGACAGCAATGAATCATTCATCCTCCAATTATAACACCAAAATCATAATATAAGATGTGTCCAAAGGACCAAATCAGAGAGGGATGCAGTGAATGTGTTCCTATCATGAGCTAGCGCTTCTTCATGACAAGACGAGGAAGAGAAGGAGGTGAGGAACCCACCGCCTGTGAGACCAATGTTTCTAACACACAAGCTATTTGGCAGATATCAGCACAAAAGCAGCAAGAAAGACCAAAATTGTATGAAAAAAAGAGAAAATCTTAATTTGAAATTTGCTTAAGTAGGTAATGTAGATGGAAAAGGGCTGTCTAATGGGACTCACTGCATTTAAATACTTACAGCGATTGAGAAGTGGATGTAGCAAACCAATTAGGAGATTACAATAAGGAAAGACAGCAAAAAGCCCACTTCAGCTGCAGGCTGAATGTGCAGAGGAAGCCTGTCAGGGAACAGAAAGATTCCTCTTTACCATGGGTGAGGTGTACCTGGTACATTCCAGATTCTGCACAATTCAGTTTTACAGTGTTTTTAGTGCCCTTTTTCACTCCAGCAGAAGCTCTGGATTTAACAAAGCAGTAAAGCAAATCTTAAACAAATCTCCATGTCTAAAGAGCCACAGCCCGCTGGGAAAAACACTCAAGTCCATCAGCCACCCCACCTGAAGGGCCAGGTGAACCCCACACTGGTGTGACCCCTATGCCCTGGAGGCATCTGTTAAGTTTATGGGAAAAATCATCACGATTGATGCTTTCCCTTCTCTAACATGTTGTCCCACACATTACTATCATCATTTGGCAGTCCTCGTGCTCCTTCTGAGGTTCCCTGCACCCCCTGTTCTGCCTCCTTTGCTGGGTGAGGTCCAGCATGTGGTTTTACCATTTGGCCTCCCTTGCTTCTACCAGCCTCCTCAGGGGCAGCATCCTGACAGCAGTCAGCACCCTGCCATCACTGACCAGAGCTCTCTGATGCTCTAGCTGCATGGCTGGGTTGTTCCCCATAACCATGAAAAAAGCCAGTTTAACAAACCATGTGTTATGTTAGCTCTGGCACATGAGACCCACGCAAGACCTATGAAGTAGGCTGGAGACGTGCTGTTCTTCTGATGACTTCAACAAAATCTGTAAGACTCCGTCCCTCCTGCTCAGCTTGGCCGGAAGTCAGGAGTGGGTGCCCTACACACCACATGCAGTTTGTCTTCTACCATTCTTGCCCCATCAATAACCCTTCCTCAGTTCAGAGTGTGAAAGCCTGCTTTAGCTCTCACAGACAAAAAAGACCAACATACATGCAAGTATGGTCCCCATTCAGATGAGGCCATCAAGTAGTGGCTGTGTTCAGTTCAGATTGAGTACCCACAAGGATTGAGTCTGGCTGAACCATTACAGTGTTCAACCACCCAATACTGGGCAATGGGAGTGCTCAAGCATCCTGGTGACAAGGGTAACACACAGATCCCTGTTGTAATCCAGGGACAAAATGTTGGGCTTGAAGCTCTTGGCATACAGTTTTTTTTTCCTGAATGAACAGAGGATGAAACCCTGTGTCATTGGAGCAGGAACACTGAAATACAATGGAACATCACCTAAAACACAGGCTCTGTGTGTAAGGCATGCCAGAAATGGGCAGCCAGCATTACACTGGCTGTTGATCAAAAACCATTTGTTTAATGGGGTAAAGAAGGACACAGAACAGAGGAAGAAAGATGCATCAAACAAGAGATGACCCAAGAAAAGGTCTCTACACAGAAGAACAGATAGGCTTTGGTACTCACAGGGGCTTTAACTGCTCCTGCAGCTACTGGAAGGCAAATATGGCAGTGTGTAAGCAGTTCAACATGACCTGAGAGTGCTGAAACTAAACTCTTTGTGGAGGTGCACAAGGGAAGGATGAGAAGCAGTGGAAACAACACAGCAAATTCTAAACCAGCTACATACAGAACCTTGAGCAACTTAGTCTAGTGTGAGGTGTCCCTGCCCAGAGCAGGGGGCTGGAGTCCTTTCCAATCCAAACCATTCTATGATTCTAGGGTTGGTCAACACTGGGACTCAGAGCATTGGAGCTTCACCCTTGGAGATCTTCAAAACCCAACAGACAAGGCCCTAACACATCTAACCATTCCTGCTTCATGCAGGGGCTGAGACCAGAATCCTTCTGTAGTGCCCAGGATTTTAAGAACAGGTTTCCAAGCCCTGTTCCAGCAAGAACTTCACACAACTGTGAGCAGAGACGTTGCATCAGCAAAAGCAGCTTTGGTGTGCGATCTCGGGAGCAAGGAGTGCATCACTACCTCCATCATTAGTTCCTCCTCCTAATGAGGCAACCCACAAGCATCAAAGTATTAGCTAAGCAGTTAGACCAGAGCAGCAGCAGCGCAAAGGAGGTTCAGATCCAAACTGCCAGAAGGCTTTGCCTGTGGAGCTTCTCAGCAACACTGTGTGGCTCCCATCCCAATCATCAGTCACAGCAGAAAGCAGAAGGCACGAGCAAAGGCTGCAGGGACAAACTCCAGGCTCACAAGTTGTTTCAAGCAGTGCAGCAAAGTTTTGGTTTGTTCTGGTTTTCACTGTGTTCTTCTTTTTGCATGATATGCAGGAGAAGCTGTTAACCTGCCACCGACCAGCTGAGCAACCCATGTGAAGAACAGGTCTATACACAGGGTCCCGAGCCATACAGGAAGCACAGTGAGATGCTTTGCAAGAGGGGTCAGATTTGGGCTATAAAAGCCTTCCTGGTCCACAGTGGAGGTGACACATTGGGGACTCAAGACTACAAATATCTGTATCCTAACAAACTCCTCTCAATGCGGTTCCTCCCAGTGAATTTCATTTTCTTAGAAGCCTGAAAATGATGTTTTTTCTTGCTAGGATATCACAGATGTCCCTGGAGGTTAATTCTTATCTGCCCTCACCAGGGACAGAGGGAAGAAATAAACAGGAAATAAAGCAGAATGTGAGATTATCATTTATTTTTGTACCCCAAGTGGGGGTGGGGACCACTGATCCATGCAGCGGAAGAGCCTGTCTCCCTCTCAGGGGCAAGCTCCCCCTTTTCCCTGCCCATGTAAATGGCAGCTGCAGTGTGCTATGGATTAGGTAAATCAGCCAGCAGCTCTCTGCAGTACCACTGCCCATCAGTGCCCGCTCCCACCTCACCGACCTCAAGCCATCAGCAGTGAGTCTCACCCAGGAGAAGGCCTGCAGGTGTTGGATAGATGGAGTCCAAAGGCAAGCACTTTGCAGTCACTAGTTCTTCCCAAGGAAAGGGTACGGCTGTAATCCCACCATGAAATATTCATCAGACATTTAAGATGCTCTCTGGCCAGCCAAGTCACTTGGCTTACTCTCCCCTTCTCTAAAAATCAGGACAGTGACAGCAACCTCCCTAAGAACAACTGATTTCCAGGGCCGGCTGTTCCAGCTCACCGTGCTGTGAGCAGAGATTCAACTGGGTGATCTCCAGAGGTCTTGCTAACCTCAGTGACTTGGTGATTGACTTGCATTGCTGCTCTGGGTTGTGGCACCCTGATGTGTCACCTGGATTCACTGGTACAACATCACGCCCCTGTCCTGCCTGTTGGGAACTGAGCACACGGGTCATGGCTGACTCCTCCAGTCTTGTCAGTACGGAGCCACCAAAACCACAGTACTACTGTGATCCAAGCTGCACTGCACTCACCTGCTAATCCCTGCATGCACTGCCATCATTTTCAGCCCAGGATTGAAGCAGCAGACTCTATCTAATTTGCCTTCATCAAGGATGAATTTTAGATAAAATTCAAACTGATTAACGAAGAGGAGGTTAAGCACTTCCAATCAGGGTGGCAAGAAAAGTGCTAGAACAGTAAAATTGAATACCAAGCTGTCTCTCTACACCTTTTAAAAGTGGATAAGCTGGGAGGATTCCTCTAAGCTGCTTCCCCACATCCCTGTTACTGTGGATGGATGAGATGCACTGATGGTCCAAAGCACACTAGGGCTCCACCATAAATGAGGTGCCACGGCGCACTTCCCTGTGGGACGCCGAACACCAAAACCTACGTACCATCAATAATGCACAGTGAGAGTTCCCTTTCAAACTATTCCCATTTAAACTCTCCATTCTGAAACTCTGCTATTCCTACCAGCCAACTACCAGGACTGCAAACAGCAACAGTACTGTGTGATGAGAAATAAATAGCCTGGGTTTTATCTCGGCTGCAAACCCTGGTGGAAGTGGCTTTACCAGAAGAGAGCTGCAGGGCTCACTAACTGGTCTCATCAAACACATTTGGGTAAGGCAGCAGTGCTGTCCCTGCAACAAGCCCTGCTGCTCTAGAAACTTGAGGGCAGGCTAGAAAGATCCATGACACCATGCCATCAGATACACTGTGGGCATCATCTCCTGCACAATGAACAGGAGGAAGGCTAAGGCTGAGCTGTGACCATGCACATGGAAGTAGCAAGGTGTCTATGCTATGGTATCACTGTGCACCAGGTCCCTGCCTCGGACACGTGCTGCCCACCTTTCAGGAGCTGTGACAGCAGTGCTCTGATCTTTACAGAGCACGAGAAGGATGGGAATCAACAATTGTCCCTGGAAAACCTGGCCTCCTGCCCAGCATGCTTAGGAGCAGAGAAAACATGCTCCCTCCAGCAGCTCTTCTGCACTTCCAACACAACAGGACACAACGATATCCAACTTCTCTGGGGTGACTGCAGCTCTCTGGAGAGATCTGAGAGCCTCTGCAGGAACTCTAGAGATGATTCACTTCCCCGTTGGTCCTCTGGGACATTCAACACATGCATAGGAGAGCAGCCACAGCCTTTCTGCTCATTGCTCTGACAACACTTGTTCACTCGATGGCACCAAAGACAGACCAAGTGCCTGGAATCAAGCCTGCACCTTCCCATCACTATTTTCTGCACCCTGCATCCAAGCCCTGGAAGAATGTACAACCCAAAACTCCAGCAGGTTCTCCCTTGCCAAATCTGCCACCACCCTGAGCTCCAGGCACTCCAAGATTCATAGTATGATAGCTTAACACAGTGATCTGGGGGGGGGGGGGGGGAAGATGAAGAAAGAGAGGGAAAAAATACTTATGGAAGGAGCAAGGAGGAAAAATTTTCAGTACAGAAAGACATCCACTAGACAATGGCAAAGATGACTGTTCCCACTAGCAATGAGAGGATGGAGAAATACCATATTCCATGAACACGATGCATGCAAACTATGCTGTCTGTCAACTCCTATTCAGCCTTGAACAGCAGCAAACAGAAGCTCTTCTTAAAATTCTGTCCCTGCCTCTCTGGCAGGATCTTAAAGATAGGAACAGTGCAGCACAGATTTTGGAATGCTACACAGCGTTCCTAATCCTCGTGTCCTTAGGAGCATGAAGACAAAAAGGAGGTGATGGTCTTTACTCTGAAGGACTCAGAGGAACTTCAAAGCCT
This sequence comes from Psilopsiagon aymara, assembly GCA_024733675.1. NCBI lineage: Eukaryota > Metazoa > Chordata > Aves > Psittaciformes > Psittacidae > Psilopsiagon > Psilopsiagon aymara. Next base: position 96,532 of record JANRGW010035449.1, read on the forward strand.
AAAAGAAATTTTCCTCTGGACACATCTCCAAGAAGCATTCACACTATATAACCGTGCTGGGAGAAGCCACAAACCCAAACATCCGCACCCATGGACAAAAAGCAGCATAAGACTTGTAGTGGATGTGTTAGCAGAACCTCAATTCATTGGATTTCATGCAGCATTTTCTCAAATATACAAGACAAAGAAACATAGAGTCTGAAAGGAAACATCGAAGCCAGCATACCACAGTGTGATTAGTCTGAAGACAGCCCTGATGGTAAAACAAAGATAGACACACTGGGTGTCTTTGAGTTCAGATTCAACTGCATCTAAGAGTCTAAACACACCTGCATGACAACACATACAGTAACAATGGAACCAGGAGGCTGCATACAACAGATCAGTGAAGAACAGCAAATGATGGGCTGGGATCATCTTCATGCCTCCAAATTTCTCCACACTTCTGACACAGTTGTCAGATGTGTCTTAGAGCAAGCAAGGGGGAGCAGGAGGAGCTGAGGATCATCTTCCCCAGCACATGGTGCAGGGCCCATTTCACCTTCACCCATTTCACTCATGTTATCCTTCAACGTTTCCAAATCACAGCCATGACTCCTGCACCTAAAAGATGCCCAGAGATTTTGAGTGTCCCCCAGGCTGGTCAAGTAGTGAAGCTGTTCTGAATCGGGTCCCAGGCTTGCACTTGGCAGAGGCAGAACTGAAGCAGAAATGATGCATCTTAATTCAAAACCAGGCAGAGCTGATGTGGATCCTGGGCAAGGTCCCCTGACTGCTGTGGCGCTGGATGAAGAAGCCTGTGTCCTCTTTGTTAAGAGATATAATAAAGCAAAATTGCTGTCCTAAATATTACTAAAGCACTGGCTGGCATGTTTAATAAACCTTTCCATTTGGGTAAATTAGCACTCATCTGGACAAGTGCTGAAGTGCTGTTACTTGAAGGAAAAAAAATTCAATGCTCGGAGTCTAATTTAAATAATTATCAGCATATTTCTGCTCTGACTGTTTAGCTGAAATTACCAGGAGACTTGATGTAGTCTGAGTGGAAGTGCCTTTTGTCTGCATGTAATGTATTGACCCCATTTCAGGCAAGTTTTTGGCCCACTCTTTGCTGTGCTGAAGCACTTCACACCATAACCAGAAAGGACTGCATGGTCGAACACAGTAAAATCAATAACAACTGATCTACCTTATAGATCTTGAAAGGGACCTTGATAAGTTACCTCTTCATGCTCCCCACATGAGCTAAATCTCAGATCTGTGATAACCTTCTGCTGGCAAGACCAACACACTGGCTTGGAATGATGGTCACCCCATGCCAGCAAGTCAAACCAGGCTTCAGGCACAGATAAAAGCACTCGCAACAAGCCTATGCAATAGCGGGATGTATGCTGAAATACTTTAATATACCCTCCAAAACCCAGAGTGTGGATGTCAGGTTGTCAGCACCAAATGCTTCAACCTTACAGATGTACTGCCCTCCTACTGCTGTGCTTTGACAGGGATGCACCCTGCAGCATGAAGCAGCTACGAGCTTGAGTTTTAGGAACAGAACAGCCCTGGGGTTGCAGCACTGGCCTGCAGCCATGCTCCCAGCAGAAGGTCTTGGTACCCAGCACACCAGCCAGTGTGCTATTTCTCACAAGGAAAACACAGAGAAAACTCCTGAATTCTTTTACTCCATTTTTTGTTGAGAAACAGCACGGATATTTTTGCCTTTTCTTCTGCTCTATCTCCAAGACTTCCAGCAGAAAGTGTGGCAAGATGATTTGCTCACTTGAAACACGCCCTTCCCTGGGAGCAGCTCCTACCAAGCCTCCAGCCCAGCTGGTCAGGAGCCGCCCAGAGCCATCCCTCATCACTGGATGCCGCCGCAAGGGAGGGGGTAAGGTCTGCCCTGAAGAGAAGGTGTGCCCTGAAGAGATATAAAGGTGATGCTCGCACTTCATTCCTTGCTTCCCAGGCTGTGTATGCATTCAGATAGTGATCCTGCCATCTGCACCTTATGGCTGCTGTGACAAGGCAAGCTTCCCTCCAGGGCACGTTCTGCAAGCCTCACATCCACCAGCTCATCAATCCTTGGCTCTCATCAAAAGACAAACTTATAAACAGGCCCAGACGCTTCTCTCAGGTTTAATGGAGGCAGCTAAGGAGCTGTGATCATTCGATGTTTTCCAATGATAGTGGTGATGCCTGAGGCCAGCAATATTATTACCATGAAATAAATCTGCAGTGATATAATTAGCAGGGATGCTATTATGGCACAGGTTTTAGGGATGCTCAGCACGGAGGGAGCAGAGCAGCTACTCAGAATAGGACCTTGCAGAGGTTCTGGGTCCAAGTAGGGGTGGGAGAGGCAGAAAAAACACTGATATGAAGGCAGCCAGGACTACCTGCATTAGTCTGTATGCAAAATAAATCTAGTTGCTTAGAGGCCAGGGGTGATGGCAATCAGGGGTCTGCACAAGTCTATGAGTTAAATCCAGCTAATGTCCTCCTCACCTCTCCAGGTACAGAGTGACTTTCAAATATTTGTGGCAACATTCAAAAAAGCCAAGTTCTGACCAAGCCCAGGAGCTGGTCTGGAAGCAGGAGGTTGCTGCATCCAACCATCCCTCCCCAGTCACTGGTCAACCTTCTGTTTCTATCTCTGTACCACCCTGCACAGTGCAGGGGGCTGCAGCTTTCAGATGGAGCTTGCAAAGCAACTGCTTCTTCCAGCATCTGGCTTGTGATGCCCTTTATGGTTATGTGAACCAGGGTAGATGAAAACAACACAACTTGAATGCCCAAGTTTGCTAGGAAGAGATGACTGCTGTTTGGCACGCTTGCATCAAATGAATGACTGAGAACAACATTGCCATTGATGCCCATGATAGGCAGGGTTGGAACTTGATGATCTTAAGGTCCTTTCCAACCCTAACTATTCTATGATTCTATGATACAGATCAAAGGTAGACAGATATCACCAGAAACAATTAGCAGGAAAAGATGGACAGGGCCACGATGGAAAAAGAGATGCTACTGGTACCTGCAAGGACTAGCTAATTAAAGAGTGAGCCCAGTGGTTTTGCTTGCAGATGTCGCACTGAACATAGATAAAGGATACAACTGGAACAAAATGTTTTAGAAGCAATGCTTATGGGGGAGAGCCAGGAAAAGAAGAGTCAACATGTGCTAGGTTTGGTCCTCAGTTTTGACACAAAATCCTTAGGGCAGCTGTTTTAAGCCACATTCAGGGAGCAACCAGATGGGAAAGGTGCCCTGGAGGGTTTTTGCCCCATACACAGGACACAGACTCATGAGCTGGAGCTTCCGTGACACTGTCCACATGGGATGCCATTTCTTGATTATAAAAGGTGACAGGTTAGGACAGAGTGAGCACTAAAATCAGGAAATCATCCTTTAAACCTGCCGGGCAGGAGCTGCCCTGGAGGAAACCCTGAAGCAGGCAGCCTGCCCTCAGCTAAGGCTCAAAGGTTCTCCGTAATTTTTAAGTGTGCTTCCAAATCTGCAGTCAAATCCTACAATAAATTTTATCTTAGAATGTAATCTAGTAATAAAAATGGTTTAAAAATGATCTGACAAGCACTAGACACCCCATTCCTTTTAGAGTGACAACTCTATTTACAGCCATACATACATACATCCTGGTTTATATTCTACATGCACTCCAGGCCCTCAAGATTTGGGATATATCCTTTCCATCCACTTATAAGAATCAATTTTAGCCATGGAAAGAAGTTCTTCAGCAGGCAGAAGATAGGAAGGAAGATTCCTTCTAATGCTGGGGTCTCTGCACATCTCCCAGGACAGGGGCATGGAAGGACAAACAGCATTCCTCTCCATTTCACAGCTGTCTTACTGCCCTGGGGCAACCCTCTCAAGTTCAGTGGCCACCATTCAGCAAGCTGCACATGCCAACCCTGAATGGGCCAGAGCACTGCTTTTGCTTATGGGATGCATTAACAGCTGGGCACCACCATGCAGGGAGAAGATTTAAGGATGGATGCAGCTCTTACACTTTCAGAAGGGTGCATTCCACATTTTCTGCTCAAAACATTCACATTCAAAGGCTAAACTAGCCAGAGAACAATAGTGCCAAACCGAAGCACAGCAGAGAGAAGGAGCTTTGAGCTCCAGGGAGATGTTATTGTAGTAACCATGCATGAAGGACACCTTGCAGCTAAAAGTCCCAGAACTTAATTAGGAAGCACATCTCTTGTTCTCAGCTGTATGAAAGACAAAGTATGATCTCTTCAAGCCTCAGTTTCCCCATGCATAAAGCTGGAGCAGTCAAATAGATTTACCCTAAGGGAATTCATTCCTTGCTGGAATGTGCTTGGGAAGCCAAACTATCACCACCTTTCTGTTTATCTACTTCCATGCTCATCCAAGAGCACAGATGTTTATCTCCTTGTCCCCACCAGGGTTTCCCACTGCCGCCCAGTGCCACAAAGCTCAACATCTCCTGCAATCTTATCCAGCTTCCTCAGCTACAGGCTCCCCATCAGGGACATCTTCATTCATGCGAGGAGAGCGAGGCATGGCCAAGATCAGCAATAGGAATGGCACAGACCCGTGTTTCCTCCCTATATAATTAGCAGATATAAAAGCTGTGCCATCTACTGGCATGCAACATGAAACACTGCTCCCACCACAACTCCAGTAAAGCTGCTGCTGCAGCAGCTCTGCGCACCACCGAGGTGAGATTTCAGCTCACATCTCTTACAAGTGGTGTACGCAAACGGCAAACCCAGGGCAGCCAAAGATGACTGCCCGTTTTGCAGCACCAAAGGCAGGTGATGGGCTGCAGACAGGCAGCACTGCTGGGGCTCACAGGGGCCCTCGGTGACCATCGCGCTCCTAAAGAGCTGTTCAGTCCCAGCTCTATGAGGAATTCTGCTAAGGAATTACCAGCTTTACTTTCACGTCTGTAGGAAACCCCCACCATTTAACCTGAATTCCAATTATAATGCTTAAAGCTGTGGGAGGGCATTTTGTCAGGCACAAATACTGACCCACAGCCACGAGCTGCCACTTCCAAACCCACGTGGAAGGGTACTTCCACAGCCTTTACTGCCATGCTCCTTGGCTGCTTTCAGGGATGTAGCACATCTGGAACAGCAGCGGAGGAACAGAAAGCAAGGACATAAAGCAGGACACCAGGCCAGAGCAAGGATGACTCTGGAGGCACACAGAGCCTGGGCTGGGTCATGGGTCAGCCCCATGTCCTCCGAGCCCAGCTCCAGCTGCCAGCTCCCCCAGCTAACCCAGTTCCAGCCCTGCACATCCCACTTGCAGCCCCGGCTCCGCAAGCACCACCGGGCAGGCAGGCACATGGTTAAACATTCCTGCTCACATCCCTTCCATCTTGCCTTCGCTTCAGATTGTGCCTATGTACGCTGACAGATTTTTCATCACAAAGCTGTATTAAGCTGCTTTTTAATTGCATTTTGAGCGACCCAAGGGCCAGCAGGCAGAAAGAAGGGCACTTTATTTTTTTCCAGGGAACATTATTTGTATTGTAGAGGCAGGAATGGTTTTCATTAATCCCCAGCAAGCAGACAGCTTCCATGCAGCACGCTGGCTGCAGGGATGCCTGGTCTAAAGAACCAGGATGATTTGAGCATCCACTGGAATACCATAGGCCCCCAACAACTCCTCTTCAAAGAGCAGATCACAGGCTTTGGCACTAAACTTGCATTGAATTGATACAATCTCTGGAATGTTATCTCTGGCTCTTTATCACATTTGTATGTGCAATTTACATTCTTGTCTTTTTTTAAATTAAGATTTGCTAGATCCTTATCACAGATATTTTACACATTTTGGTAGTGTCACTCAAACGTTTAATGGACATCAGCTGCTCTAGGACTACATAATAGCTCCTTGCTATGGGGTAGGGCTGGATGTTGATGGCTTTCAGCCTCACCCTATTAAAGCTTCAGGGGATGCACAGCAAAGCTATGTAGAGCAGGAAGCACAGACCCCACTGGACACCACACTACAAGACAGGGAGTGCACTACGGTGCCAGCTCTTGTGTAACAGCTCAGCAGCATTTGCCCAGAGTCAATCCAAATGCTTACTTACTACACACAGCATCGTCATGACCACCTCTCGCTCTTCACCTGCAGCTATCTCTGCCGCAAAGTCACAGGACACTCATGCAGCGAACTACCAAGATAAACCATGCCCAAGCTGATTTGGGTTTCGTGAGCTGCAGAAATGAGACTTGCCAAGTCCACTTTCTTTAGGAAAAGGCCACAGGATTTGAGGAGAGCTTTTGAGACAAAAAGCTTCATGCGAGTCCATTAACCTCCAGGACCAAACCTCCACCCCCTCAGTCATTAGTCTTTAACTTCACTACTTGTTTGTAAACAGAGCTATGCAAGTAATTGATTTTTAGTTCAACTAGGGGATGAAACCCTTAAAAAACCATAATCCTCAATCTACCTGAATTGAATTCAAAATTATTCTGTTTTTCAGCCGAGGTCCATTATAATATAAGAGCCTTCCACCCCTGATGATGCATTTCCAGCATTCAGAGGGAAAAAACATGAAACAAGAGAATAAATCGGTGGGAGCCTTTTCTGCCCAAGATTTTGGGCTTCAGAGATGTCATCAAAGATGTACAGCAACACAGAGGGCAGGGGCTGAGCTCTCAAGGACTATGAGCAGATTTCTAAGCACAGAGGTACACGCTGCCTGCAAAACTAGGGGCATCCAGGGGAAATAACAATCCTCCCCTCGCCCCCTCCCACCATGCAGAGATTACAAAGCCACAGGACAAGGCGCAGAAGCAACTTTAGCCTCCACACTGCCACGGAAATGCATTTTCTCATGCCAAAATTAACCAAGGAAATTCAAATAAATCCCTTTTTTTCAGTGACACGGTTTCTTTTACTTGCTATCATTGCAAACACATCTTCCCAACCATGTTTAAAGGTTGTTTTGTAAAGAATTAAATGGCAATTCTCTTCCCTGGCACAAATTCCCCCAGAGACCCTCACCTCTATTGCATCCCTAACCATTCTTATATCTGTATCTATATAGATAAGTTAGTCTTACCCATCTTCTTTTACCCTTTCAGCCATCTCGAAGTGCATTCCCTTAGTTCACAGAATAAGGCAGCCCTGGCAGACTTCAGGAGCTTGAGAGGATAAGGACCAAGCTGACAGACCTGAGCTTTGAGACAGCCAAGAGCCACAACTACTGCAAAGCCCTTGCCAACACTAACGGCCTTAGTTACCTCTAAGAGTCCCGTTCCTGCGCTGAAGAAACCAGGAAAAACTGGAAAACAACATGCACACTGCTCTCAAATACACAACATGGTTTCAGGAAGGGAAGTAAAACACCCTTAAAGGAGTATTTGATCCTTCCCTTCCCTTGGTATCAGAGGTCTCTGGGTTCCTCCCACTGCGGGATGCACAGTGCAAAAGACAAGGCATGCACAGTGATTAAACCCTCAAAGAAAGGTAAGTTCCCATTAGAAGAGGTTCATAGTCTTCCTCTGTGTGTGTGTGAAGCAGCCCAGCAGCACACAGAGCCAGGGCAAGCTTTGCTGAGGCTGAAAGCCCAGCTAATGCTCCCAGCACTGCTGTGTGACCTGGGACCATGAACCTCAGCCCAGGCTGCAATGCAGGCACCGGCAGCATGCTGCAGCTCCCCTTGACGTGCCCGCCTCAGGGATGAGCGCAACACATAGTACCTGAAAAATAAAGATGCTCTGAGCAGGGGGGAATCCATGAGCCTAAAATAAATCGTTGGGTAAAGGAACTGGGTGTAGAGCTGAGTGGTACAGCCCTGGTGTGTGAGAAGCAGTGTAAGCTCACCTGCTGGCTAACAGCTAGCTGCCTGGGACCACAGCGAATACTTCAGTGTTCAGGAAGGGGAAAGTCACAAAACTGTCTATTTGCACAGGAAATGTAAGATAACTCCACTATGCATTGGAGGCCCCTACTAAGAGACATCAGCTCATTTGCAGAAGTGGTTTTGCCTCCTCTTTTGCTCCAGGCCTTGAGAGGGCATTCCAAGAATCCCCCCAAGAGGTCCCTACCCTGAACAGCAACTGTCCGGGCTTCTTACAGCGAGAACCCAAACCCAACAGCCTCAAACTGCCAAGGGCAAGAGAGGACACAGGCTTCTTGCTCTTTGCCAACAGGCACGCAAGCCCACAGTGCCTGACAGCTGACGGTCTGCATGCAGGGCTAGAGACCTGCTAAGGAGACTTACTGAATGCTTTATCAGGTCAGCACCACTGCTTTTCGCCCCCCCATCCATTACTACGATGCATTTGCGGTACTGAGCCCGTACCTTGTACAGGTGCCCACAGATGGGATCATCCATCCTCCAGCATGTGCGGTGCTGGGGGGGATGCAGCAGGAGCCCCAGCGTCCTCTCAAACCTCCGCTGCTGCAGGGTGCACCAAGCAGCTTACAAAGTTGTAAAGCCCTTTGGGCTGGGCTGCTGCCAAGCACTCATGGGAGAAGAAAGGGAAACCTTCAACATAATCTGCATGAAAGTGCAGGAAGCCCTAAATCGTGTTAGAGCTATTAGGAAAGCTGGTTACATGGCTTGGCAAACTGGCCCAATACAGATTTGATAGACTTGTTACAAACATCTGATTGCCCCTGATTAGATTAGACAACAAACCCCCATCCTGGCGTGCTGGCATTATATGGTTCCCCTCTGCAATCTGTGAATTAGAATTCCAGACCTGGGAGACTGCATTCAAATTGGATTAATGGAGGAGGTCCAGCACAAGAACAAACCGCGAGGCAGAAGACACACACACACGATTGAATGAATACATATGTACATGAAAACATAGGGACAGGCAGCCAGGGCCTGCTTAGGAGCAAATTAAAAGTAGAATTCAAAACAAAAGCCACCAACCAATTTGCAAAGCAGCGCGAAGAGGGATGGATTTGTCACTTTAGATATTCTGTACTTCAGCAAGCACAAGGTTTATTTGGTTGTGGTCCTTCCTCCATGAATGGAATTGCTCCTGTCCATGGCCATGTGTCTGGAACAGGGCAGGCATGCATGGGGCAACGAAGCTTGACATCCCACCACAGCCTGCATCTGAACTCACCTGAGCTACATTTATTCCCTCTTTCCTCCCCTATTTTGCTGTCTAGATGAGATGGGTAACATACCCTTAGTCTAGACACTGGTCTGGGACCCAGCACACCCAGGAGTGACCACTTCTGGTCTTCTGCCAGGGCCATAAATCCCCCACCAGGTAAAATCCAGGGCCATAGAACCATAGAATCATAGAACAGTTAGGGTTGGAAAGGACCTTAAGATCATTCAGTTCCAACCCCCCTGCAATGGGCAGTGACGCCTCACACTAAACCATGTCACCCAAGACTCTGTCCAACCTGGCCTTCAACACCGCCAGGGATGGAGCATTCACAACTTCCCTGGGCAGCCCATTCCAGTGCCTCACCACCCTTACAGTAAAGAATTTCTTCCTCATATCCATATATCATAGCTATATATCACAGTGCAGCACGAAAACCCATCAGAGCCATGCGTGCAGCACCGCATGGTGCCACCCAACCTGAACCCCCATGCACTGCAGCTCAGGAAGGGCTCTGTCTCCCGTCCTGGGATCCCTCTAGTTAAACACACCAACAACTTGGCCAACAAGTGCCTGGAAGAACTTGTTTCAGTCAGCTCAGCAGGGTAGCGAGGTTGCAACGAGACCTTAAACTGCCAGCAGAAGAGGAGAAACCCAGTTCAACCCCAGCTCCTGCTGAATGATGACCCCCTTCACTGCCTGCCCTGAACACCATGCACCACCAAGACCATAGGAAGGAAAAATCCCCAACAGCAAAGGAGGAAAGACAACACTGCTGTGCCTGCACTGTTTTTTTCCTATCAGCCCATGACAGAGGTCAGTGCTGCCAAGGGAGGAGGGAGTGGGGAGATGCTCTGAACTGGGCTGAGAGAGGCTTTGCTGCATGCCAGTTTTTGCAGCTCTTCAGACAAATGAAACCTTTTATTGCCCCTATCAGGGAGCAGAAGAGCTGATAAACACTCTGCTCACCACATACCTGCAAGGGGAATCGCAGGGCTATCAGAATTGTTAAAGGGATAAACCTGTCCAGTTAAATCTCCTCTGCACTCTTGATATATGCTTGTGCCAGACGTAAATAGAGCTTGGAACCTGTCCCAGCTGAGCAGTAATGCACTGAGCACTGAGTCGGGACTAAAAGCACAACTGGCCTAAGCTCCTACCCTGCTGACCAGCTCTCACCCCCAAGGAGCTGACTTGCCAAGTACTTTGTGGTAATGCACCCAACTCCCACCTCACCTCCATCTGAGGATCCTGAAGCATGGCAAAGTACTAACTGCACTGTCACATCAGAAGGAACATGCAAGGAAAAAATGCCAGTAAGCAGTAAAACCCCAAAGGAGGGCAGGGGATGGAAATCAGAGACAAAACTGAGAAGTTTGGTTAAGGCAGTATAAAACCCCAAGCTTTATTCATTTCAAGATCAATTACCTTTGCTGTGCACCAAATCCCAGCTCTTCCAGCCACTATCTCTTAGGATCCAAGGTAAAGGAAGATGGGAATGCCAGACTCCTACAGTCATGTTCAGGCTTTGTAGCCATGGGAAACCCAGACAGGCACCCTGGCAGCATGCTTTCAAAACACAGAAAATACCCGGACTTGTTCTCTGAATTAATTTTTCTGTCAAAAGAAGACATCTAATGACAAATGTAGGCTTTCCTACAGGAAAATCTGAAAGACTTTAGTGAAATGTATTGTGAGCTTCTACACGTTAGCTGAAGGAACAGGAACCTTGAACCCTTATAACAAAGCTCTCCTTTCTGATGAATGCTTATTCCATACTCGAGACAAACACATAGCAACAAAAATCATAGAATCACAGAATGTCAGAAAGGACCTTCAGATCATTCAGTTCCAACCACTGCCATGGGCAGGGACACCTCACACTAAACCATGCCACCCAAGGCTCTGTCCAACCCGGCCTTGAACACTGCCAGGGATGGAGCTTTCACAACTTCCCTGGGCAACCCATTCCAGTGCCTCACCACCCTCACAGGAAAGAACTTCTTCCTTATAACTAACCTAAACTTCCTCTGTGTAAGTTTAAACACAGAATATGCAGTTAAATTCCATAACAGCAGAATAAACAAACCCCACAAACTTTTCTCTTAACTACTGGTAAGTGCTGCTTGTTCTCTCATCACCACAGTCACGCAGGCTGCACCAAGCCTATTACACAGACATCTATGTAAAGCACACACATGTACAATCCACATTATAAATTCTCCAAGACTTGAAATGCCACCTCATTGCACTTCTGCTCAACACGTGGCACTGCACACAGATGAGGTCCACTGGGAAAATATCAAACTTCACCTTAGGTCAAAAGATTTTGCCTGTGATGTATAATATGCAAAACTAAACCAGCTCTTTGGAAAAAATACCTGCCCAGCCATGTCACCAGCATCCCATGGGGGCAATGCCAGAGCCTGCAGACATTCATGGCATGTTTTATGGATCAGGAGGCCTCTTCTTAGAGATGGGAAAGACCACCAGCACAGACAGCAGTCTTCAGGCTGGTCACGGTGTATAAATAGCTCACTTCAGGGCATAACCCACTCAGTAAGCTGTGGGATGCGCTGCTTTCAGGAGGCAAAGCAAATTGTCTGTGGTTAAGTATGTGAAGGATGAAGCAGCCAGCATCCAAAAGCAGCCTTTGCAAGAACTGTATAAAAACTAGAAACAAGCCTAAAACATACCCTAGGATCTAAAATTTCCATCCCAGACTCCTGCTCCACCAAATCACAATTCCCTTCCCCACGGTCTGCAAAGCTTCAGGCAAGGACGGACTCGGAAGCATCACTCACACACTTCACCTGGTATTATAAAAGAATCAGGTCTGAAGTACCCATGACCTGAAGGAGAGGGGGAAATACCCTCCTTAATCCTGCACCACCAGCAATGACCTCCGCCTGGGCCCCCAGCACCTTTTCGTTGCACAGAGGGTTTTGCAGCAATAGAAGACTCTTCTGAGGTGCTGGGCTTGCACAGCAGAAACGGCACAGGACCCCTCAGCCACCTGCAAGACACTTCCCAAAGTCTTTCATCATCTCAGCAGACCCCTGCCACCCCCTTGCTTTGATCCATGTGTTTGGCATTGCCAGCAGAGGTGAGGAAGCAGTGCTGGGCTACCAATACCTTCTCAATGGCCACAAGCAGCAGAGCTGGGGCAATCAGGGACATGGTATGGCAGGAAGAAACAGCCCTGGTCTACTTGCAGAGCACAAGGTGGGAATGCAACAGCACAGGCAAGGGAAGAAGAGACTCCCTTGTGGTGTGGGCACATGGAGAAGGCAAGGAGCTGGACGTGATGGCAAGGGAGGCTCCTTCCCATGCCTTTTACCTTTGATACTTCCTTTCCCTTCTATGGCTCATCATCACCAACCCCACCAAATAGTCACTGAGGCTTTCACTGTGGGTGATTTGGGGAATCCTAGAAAGGCTACACAGAAAGAAAAGGGAAGAGAGAAAAATGCCCCTTGGGTTTGGAAATCCAGAGCCAGAAGTTGCCTGTGCCCAATCCCAGGTGATGGCTTTGATTTGGTTCACTCAGTGCTCCACCAGCATCGAATTCTAACATCTGGTCTCCTAAACAAGCTCACCCTAGAAGCCCTAGCCTGTCCCTCTGGACACATAAAAAGGCAAGGAGGGGTCTGAACACACTAAGAGACTGAAGAAGAAACAAGGAATTTAAGTTAAAAAAGTGGTGAAGAATCTGTTTGGCAACCAACCAACCTGTTGAGGTCCAGTCTCAGGTGGTGTTGAGCCACAAGCTAGGCAGCTGTGATTCCCAGCACAAGGAAAACACAATGGGGGTTTGTGATGTGGCAACCTGCCACCTTGTTCCTTGTCGCACATGAGGGAAGACATCTGTCTGTCTTACCCTTAACAAGGGCAAGCTCAAGATCATGGGCAAGAGCAGACCCTTAAGGCACCTGGTTGGGAACATATGTACTGTTTTCTTACACCTCACCTACAGCAAGATCTCTGGAACTTCTTCACAATGGAATACACAGGGTAAAAGTTATGTCAGCTCCTTCAGGAGTTACTCCAGCTCAGCAATATCTATTACTTCCACTTCATATGAGCTGTACTTTTGCTAAACCTTGGGAATAAAAAGCAGCTGGAACTACAGAGCTCAAAGGAGACTGTGGGGGCAGGTTCAAAGCAATGAAATCATCATAGAAAAAAGACACTGGAGGATGCTGGGGAAAAGGGCAGTTAGTGCAAACCCTTGTCAAAGAGAAGCCTGTACGGGACAGAGGTACAAGTCCCCCAGTACTCAAATCCAGATGCTCTTTTCTGGTGTCAGCTGGAACAGTGGGGATTGCAAAAGATCTTCCTAGGAATCTTTCTGTCCCGTGATGGACTGCTGAAGGAGGGACAGCATCCAAATAACCAGCCCCTTGTAGATGACTTCTTTCAGGAAGCACTTGCTCTCTCTGTATACACTCACATCCAGATCTGGCTCCGGCACTCCAAAATACACACGGGAAATTGGAGTCCTGCTAGTGCCAGATCTGCACCATGAGGCTGCACCAGGGCTGTCAGGGCCAGACAGATGAGTATGGTTTCTTGTGCTTGATTTCTGCTTCTTAGAAATGCAACACACAAGGCAAGACACCATGTATTATTAATCAATGCTCTGCACACAGTTTAACTTTAATAAAGACATATTAATATTTTCACTTAGAAACAAACAGACTCTGGTGATTGGATTGAATCACCACCTAATCAGAATGGCACTCTTGAACTATGCATCCATCACGTGTGCCCAAATGCTTTCTGGCACCTTCCTACAAAGGCCCAAAGCACAGGCAACATCCCCTCTCTCTTCTGCAGCAAGGGAGGCAGGGATGCCTCTTTTCCATACAGTGAGCACATGAGTGACCTGGCAACTCATACATCGAGGAAAGGCTCCGTTTCTCCCTCCTCACCTGCCCTGGCTGATACATGGAATCCCACCTGACTCAGATGCTGAAAAATACATTTCAAGAAGTCATCATCACTGTCGTGAGTCATGAGAGAAGGGGAGGAAATGACTCCAGGAGAGATGACTCAACTAAGGGGAGAGCTGAGGCAGAAGAAAACACAGGCTGGAGAGTGGAAGAAGCTGTGGGAGCCCCACTGCTTCAGAGTAGCTTAGCACAATGTGGAAGAAATTCAGACGATCCAATTTCTCCTCCCCCATCAACTTCCCTATTTCCAGATCTCGTTGGCAGTACCACCAATCCTGCTTGGCAAAAAACTATGTGCAAGCTCGATGTAAAACTGCTCCATCCAGAGACTGCACTCCGAAGGAGCCCTCTCGAAATGACTGATCCAGGTCAATGGATGATTGTGCCCCAAGTGCTCATTATCTAACCAGCACTGCCAGAATCACTCCTTTGTGTCAGGCCCAGCATCAGCCAAGCCCTAAACAACACATCAATCAGCCCTGCCCAAACCCAACAGCAAGTAGTTGAGAGGACCCTATGGCTCCTGTGCATGAAGCTCTTCGTGGCTCCCAAGCCCCTTTGCAGTGGGGAGGATATCTCTGTCTCTCCAGGAAGGCAATTACTTATCTCTTCCCCAGCAGCAGAGAATGCTGTAGCAGAGCACAGACCTGCTGCCCTGGTCACCTTGCTCCACTACAGATAAAAGGAATTCATTTTAAAAGGAGCATTACAGAACAGGATGGTAGATTGGAAATGTGTGAACCCACAAGGCCAGCTCACGCACAGAGTCACAGGATTCAAGTACCAGGCACTGGCACAAACACTTTTAGTGCGTCCTCCCCTCAAGTGGGAAAACCCCCACTTGCCTGAAACAAGTCCATGAGCTGTTGCAGGGATACTGCTCCCATTCACCACATCTCAGTTAAATGAGTGGGTCAAACTCACTGCCAGGCTTTTGCTGTCCCTTGTATACTTACTGCAGAACCTTCAGGTGCTCCCATGATGCTGGGAGGAGATAAAAAGCAAGACGACTCCTACAGTAGATCCTCCTGTGATATGCTCTCGCCCCACACCCCAGACACACTCCATATGAATATGTAACTGCAGGATGCAGTTCCCAGAAAAGGCCACACAACCACTGCAATTACTTTGAAGCTGAGATCATAATTCTACACCAGCGTCAAATCCTCTTCTTTAAACTGATCATATCTGTCTAAGGATTGGCACCAGGGCCATCACCTTACCTTTAAAGCACGGACTTTCTTGGCCAAGAGGCTCTCAATGTCCCCTGCGACCTTCTCCACCAATTTCCTGGGCACATTCTCCTTGACTTCAAACAGGTTTCTATTCTCATTGTAGATCTAAGAAGGGAAACAAGAGGAAGAAAGACAGCCAATATTAGAGAGAAGTACAGCAGTCTTCCCACAGAAAAGCTGATCTTCTAACACAGAATTTTAGCAACGTGGATTAAGGAACAATATAAGCTTTGGAAATGAGTGGAGCAGGGAAGAAAGGCTTTGCAACCAGGGCAAAAAAAAAGGCATTTGACCTGCTGCCCGCACCACTGGCTTTATAGCTGTTTCCCTTCTGAACTGCAGGCTGTAAGCATCCCCCTCTTGCTCAAAAGCTGAGCTGCCCATCACACTGCCCACCCCTGGGCCTCTGCTGACCCAAACCAGCAGCACAGGAAGAGCCACCACACCACGCTCCTCCTCTGCTCTCCCTCACCCAAAGGCAGTTGAAGCCCACTGACCACTCGCTCTTCCCCTCCCCACTTGCTGAATTCCAGAAGCACAAGGCCAGCTCCCTGCCTGCCCCAGCCCCTCTGTGCTGTCAGCAGGTCTCTTCTGGTGTGGAACACAGCGCTGTGTCCACATACATCATCATTCCATCCTGGCTCTACTCCAGGAAACTGTTGGGGTTTTCTGTGCCCCCCAAATCCCCAAGGGATCCAGGTGACCTGCCCTGCCTGCCAGATGGTGACCCACCGCCCCCATCAGTGGGGTGCCACACAAAAGGTTCAGAAGTTTCAGCCAACCTTTTCCCAAGGGCTTCACCCAAATCATTTGGGTCCCCAACCCTCCCATGCTTCACATCAACTCAGCAACTCCTGTCTTATTACATCCTGTCATCATTATGTGAGTGGAGCGACTCCAAAAAGGATGCTTTAGTAAGAGAACGTGTTTTAGAGGCATCCTAAGGCTCCAGGAGAAACAATTTCTACATGTTCTTCACACCAGAGCTCCATCACACCAAAAAGCACATATTGCCAACAGCACAACATCCTGTGCTAGGGAAAAACACCTGACATCAGCACAGAAGGGGTTAAGGCAAGGAAAGCTCCACACAAAGCAATATTCTATCCTACTCTATTTTTTTCCCCTTTGGTAAGTAACAGCATAACAAAATAATGTGTTTGGAAGACGTGCACTACCTCCAGCTGAGCAGCGGCAATTAGGAAAGCAAAGAGGAGCAATCTCAAGGAGAAAGCTTTGGGTAAGGAGGGAGTCCTGACATTAGTATTTCCATTATGAAAGAGAAAATTAGTTCCTACTGGTTATGGATAGAAACGGTGCCTGTCCACAAGGGAGGAGAAAGAAACCAGGAGATGTTCCTACAGCCTCTCTGCGGCTGCAGAGCTCTGCAGCCTTCTTGGCTGAATAGTTCATCAGCGTTAATTAGAAGGATCCAACAACAATTAACAGTGACCATACATGCACAAGAACGTACCAGACAGGCAGGGGAATGAATGGGAGTGCTCCAGGCAATGCAGACAGCTTCACACTTCTCCACTGCAGCGTTTTGGTTTGGGTTGCTCAGAACTTGGCTGGGCTTTACTTATCTAAGGTGACATTTCCCGTATTGAGAGGATTTTCTGGCCAAAGACATCCAAACATTCCTCAGCGATGGCAAAACCCCTTAGTTTCCTCCAGGTTAGAAAGCATCTCTCATTGAGATTCTCCTGTGATCCAGTGCTCTGGGACTTGGGTTTGAAATTTGTAAGAGCAGTGACCTCAGAGTCAAGAAACCGTGGCTCTGATTCCATGTGGAATTGTGGAATTCTCACATTCAGCTCACACTTGGCTATAGTGGCACCCCAGGGAGAAGGGGGATGCAAATTGCACGCTCTTGGTAAACAGAGCCCATCCCCTCACAGTCTGCACGCACCTCCAACCCCCGGCAGGCAGGCGAGGGGGAGGCAATGCAGGAACATCAAAGTGAAGCAATCATAGAATCAACAGGGCTGGAAAAGGCCTTTACGTTCATCCAGTCCAACCTTTACCCCAGCACTGCCAAGGCCACCACTAAACCACGTCACTATGAGCCTCATCTACACAGTGTGTGAACACTTCCAGGGATGGTGACTCCAGCACTGCCCTGGGCAGTCTGTTCCAATGCAGGAGCACCCTTTCAGTAAAGAATTTTGTCCTAATACCAGTGTAAACGTCCCCTGGCACAGCTTGAAGCTATTTTCTTTTGTCCTATCACTTGTTTCTTGGGAGAAGAGACCAGCCACCTTCTCTCCCCATCCTCCAACCATGCTGAAACAAGATGTAAGGCCCCTGCATTAGCCCTGCTCAATGTGGCTGGCAAACTTGAAGTTACTGCACAGACAGTGCAAGGCAACCTGCAAAATGGAAAATGTAATTCCAAACACTTCTAAGCATCATGCAATTATAAACAGATGAGCAGATGAGCTAAATCAGCACTGCAGTGCTGAGTAGCCTTACTGAAAAGCAGAGCTGCTAACACTGCCAATTGCCAGTACACGTTCACAGCAACCATATAACTGAAGAGGCAGATCTGATACTGCCTCACACATGTATTCTCCAAATTCACTTGTTTGCCTTGCTCCTAATGCACAACAGATGATGGTAATCTCTGTTATTAATATCCAGGGAGCTGCCAGGGTTCAGAGGAAGCATTTGCCCTTTCCCGGTTCCCCATGGGCACACCCAGCGCTATGAAACTGGGCAGCCCAGGAAGGAAAAGGGGGCAGGAATGCTTCCATGGGTGCAGGAATCACTACCCAGTAAGCTGCTGCAAGGGGACCCAGCACCTTCCCATGGATCAAGGTATCTGATAATAAAACTGCAAGGAAAACAACAAACTCCAGGGGA
This sequence comes from Psilopsiagon aymara, assembly GCA_024733675.1. Taxonomy (NCBI): domain Eukaryota; kingdom Metazoa; phylum Chordata; class Aves; order Psittaciformes; family Psittacidae; genus Psilopsiagon; species Psilopsiagon aymara. Next base: position 114,676 of record JANRGW010035449.1, read on the forward strand.
GCTCCCTATAGAGCATCAGTAGCACGTGTGCCTTTGGGCACCACGAGAAAGTGAACATTGTCACCTCAGCCCCAGCCTCACCGTGTCCTGCAGGCAGTGGCCTTCCCTGCACAGCAGCAGGATCAGGCTCCAGCCTCCTTGCTCAGGACAAGAGGGAGGACACTGATGGGAGGGCTGGGATGGTGAGGTACATATGCAACCCAAAACAGCTCCCCTCTCCCCACAGATCCATTCCCCCAAGAAGCAGTGTTTCCCCACACATCAAGCTATCTGTGGGGCAGCACTCTGCTTTGCTTGCACAGCACCACCTCCATGGCAAGCCTCCCACCCCACAACAGAAGAACAAGAACAACCACCAGAAAGCTGAACCCCCACAAGGCAGCTGGGACCCCCACTGGGCAGGATACAGGCCATTACCACAGCTCAAACCCCAGCTGGGTTTTGCTCGGGGCCAAGCCCAGCAGCTCTGCTGGGAACAGCTTTGGCTCCTGCTGCAAAGGCATCTGGTCTGGGTAACAGTCATCTTCCAGGAACTATTCCCCCCCGTGCTGCATGAATCCAATACACCTGGTTTGGACAGCTGCAGTCCAAACACCAGCCCTTAATCACAGCGCAAGCCTGGCATGTCTGTGAAAGAGCAGAGCACTCCAGGCAGAACAGAGCACTGCCTCCCTGTGCCCAGAGCATCGCACTCAGAGTGGGGAGGCCAATGACCAACCGCACGTCTACAGGCACGACAGCCATGCCCCGCAGATGGGGCTGAGCCAAGCTGTGCCCCACTAAGGCCATGCACTAGAAAATAAACAGTTCTTCCCACTTGACATTATTATGAGGGGCAGGGAAGGTCTCTGTTCAGGGGATATTGCTAGCTCCCACAGCCAGGCCCATGCTCATCAGCTTCATACAGTGACCCAGATACATTCTCTGCAAAGGGAACTGGTCAGTGCAACAAATGCTGCTGTAGGATACCTGCCCTTGGAGACACTGCTTGCTTGGACACTCATCTACTGCTTCCACTGAGCTTCAGGAGCTGCTGGTCTGCACCACACAAGCAGAGGTCTGACCCATTTCGAGTCACGTACCACCTATGGTGGGGTCCTGCCATTTCCGCATGGCTCAGGGTATGACTGAAGAGGAATAGAGGGAACCCTTGAGCAGACTTACTCATGATTTAGGTACGCAGAGCAGACCCCTCTGACAAAGAGGGAGCCTAGAGAAGAATAGCCCAGCCAGAGCACTGTGAGATGGTCCAGGCAGACCAAGGGAGCACTGTGGCTGGGAAACGGGGAGGAAAAGGAGTGCAAAACCCCAGAGATCCTGCTGGAAGATGGAGACTGCTCAGGGCCACAGGCAGAGAGCAGAGACAGCACAATTCCCATCTCATCCCTGCTGCACCTACTGCTGTTAAATTTCATCGTCTGGTGCTTATAGTTCTTGCAATGATGGTAATCATAATAGTGTCTGTATTACATTAGGAGGATGTCAGCCTCAGCGCAGCGTCAGGGATAATCAAGCAGGCAGCGGTAGGAGCCATACCGGCCTCTCTGACAGCCCGCCAGGACAATTCGTGCTGCTGCACCACGTCCTGCAGAGCTGATCACACACCACTGCAGGGATGAGGGGCACGGGGCTTGTACAGGGCATGGGGATAGCTTTCTGGCAGAGCAGCCATCATCCAGGAAGCTGCTAGATCGTGGTTTTCCCTGTCAGGGAGCTGGGAGGGGGGCAGGCATATGGAAGCAGCCGCAGGTGAGCAGAGGTGCTTTGTAAATCCACCCCATCCCAGCTCCCAGAGTCAGTATCATGGATGCCACCAGCCCTGAGGACATGGCTCTGAGCACAGCCGGGAGCCCAGGCACTGTCATGCTGACCCCTCAGGAGCCATGGGGGCAGGCGGCTGCCCCTTGCCCTGTCCTCAGTGAGAGCAGCAGCTCCTGCTGCCTGCAGACGTGCCGGAGCTCGCCCAGGAGGCGAACAGCTTGACATCCATAACCCCAGCTCCCTGCTGCGCTCCTTCCTCCCACCTACCTAATAAAAGGCAAGCACCCTCTGAGCAGCTCTTCGCAGCTCTCCTGCAGAAACAGGACAGTGAAATGTGCAGTTTAGCGGCTCCTCAGGGATGGACAGCTATAATTGAAGCAAACAAACCATGGAACTGAGGGTTCCTTCCTTCACTAAAGAGCCTGCTAAAAGGCAGCAGAACCACAGAGGGCATGAGATGAGAGGAAAGCAGCCCATGCCACCAGTGACAGAGAAGTGAAGCCCCAGCACCCACATCTCCCCTCCTCTGGGGCAGCAGCACCAGCAGTACTTCTGCTCCCTCATGAGGCTCACGAGCCTCTACACTGGGACCTCAGGCCTGTCAGCTCTGAAGCAGACCCGAGACTGCTATGCATAATTTAGCAACCAGCTAGGGATAAAGGGCTATGCACAGTTAGCCTGGATTAGGGAAAACCTCTCCTGGCCTGGAAAGCTGCTTTTAGCCTTCAGCAACCCAAACCCTTGTACAGGAAGCTCTCAGAGCCACAGACCTGCCTGGCTGCCTGCAGACAGTGAATCTTCTGCAAGGTAGTTCAGTACCAGATAGCTTCCAATTCAGACTTCTCCTTTAGATAAAGTGCTGGAAAAATAAATCACTGAAAACATGAGGCCTCCGCCAGGATGGGAGCTTTGCCCAGGCACTCCTCTGCACACTCACAGCCACTTGGATGGTGTGGGACTCACTGCCAGGTCAGGGCACAAGGCCAGCACAGACTGCTATACTAGTGCGTGAGGGAGAGAACAGCTACAGCACCTCAGACAGGTACCTAATGGCATTCAGAGACCACACAATCGCTAAAAATACACACTTGTACATTGAAACAGAAAAAAACTCAAAGCCCCCAACTTGATCCTTGACTCTGGCTGCTGTCTCGGCTACATGGACATAGTAAAAGCTTTTGTAAGGAAAATACAGTATGTTTTAAGAGGAACCTCAACTGTTTCCTTCAGGATATTTGCAGAAGAGTTTAACCAGTTTAAGTCATGGCCATGCAGAACAGCTGTACTTCAGATCAGCATTATTACAATTGCACCTAAACACCCTAGGTGCATCCTATGGGGGATACTGTCACAGATAAAGATGTTCTATTCTGCTATGGTTCAGCTTTGTACTATCAGAATAGTGCCTCCACATGCTGGATCGTACTGGGTTTACCCCAGTGTCACTAAGAGAATTAAATTATGCTGTACTGAAGCAAAGGATAGGTCAGATCAAAAGCTGCATTGACACAGCAGCACAAATCCTTCCACGTGAAGCTTTCCCAGAAATACATGCTTGATGTATATTGGGTAACGGAACTCAATTTCCCACTGGTTTACCTATAAGCAAGGATGAAAATCAATTTTGGAATGGATCACCAGTTTAACTGAGAGAGGCTCAAGTGCTCTCTCAGGCAGCCAGGGACACGCTCTGCTGACGCACCGTGCTGGAGACACCAGGACAGTGCAGGGCTCAGGAGGAAGGAAGAGGACACTGAAGGGCTCAGAGGAGATGGGGAATGGAGCAGGGAGCCCAGGGAGGGTTTGTGCTTTGAATGATGGCTTCAGAGTGCATGTAAATTAGATGAATGAGAGAAGATGATGAAAATGGTTAGGGAAGTATAAAGCAAGAAACTTCTCTGCTTCTCAGATCAGCCTTGGACTCTGTGTGGCTGCACCTCTGCCTTTCCTGCAGTTGCTGGACAGTCTAAACCTTTGTTTTCCTTTATTGTGCTGTTTCTCTCCAAGGCTAAATGTTTAGGACACTGAAGGTACAAAAGCTAATACAGACCCAAAATGGGATCTCACTGGACTCAGTTTCCCCAGCAGCAAGGAGGGAGGATGAGGAAGGCACCAGCACTTCTATGAGAGAAGATGGAAAGCATTTCACACAGCCTCTTTTGCTGAAGCACACTGACAGTGATGGTGCTGGGGTAGGGAGGCTGCAGCCAGGCAAAGGCTGCTCCCCATTCCCTGCAAGCACATCTCAAGCACACACAGCTCTCTTGCTCGCTCTGCACTGAGCCACGCAAGACTCCCAGATCCTCAGGGATTTGACTATACATAAATAACCAGTCCTCTTTCCCAAAACAGCTTTATCTTCTGTGCCAGAAAAGCTGCTGCTTCTTGTAAGAAGGGCTGTGGAAAAAGGCTTGTGCTGTGCAGCCTCAAACACTAAAGCTCGCAGACGTACTTCACAGGCTTTCCTCCTAACTACACAAGAACAAGAGTAACAATTACCTTGCACTGCCTTTTATTCTTATTGATGGCTGCTACTGGCCAAATTCAGCTCTCGGCTGCAGTGATGCAAATTTGGGCTAGCTCCACTGACATGGAATTAAACTAAATCTCTTATTAGAGCTAGAGCAATTGAAATCTAGGCCAGCACAAGTCAGCACTGTCAACAGTTACCCCTACAGTTTTCTGCAGAGTAATGATCTATTTTAAAGAAACTGAACTTTTAGAAATAGCAACTTGGCAATTATCTCCATTTACCTTCTCATGTAAGTTTTGGAGCTTTCTCTTATCTTCAGGGATTCGTGTTTATCAGCTTTTCTCCCTCATCCCAAGCATTTGAAGCATTTCTGTAAACACAGAGTCATGCTGGAAGCAAGGCTGGAAGAGATCCACTTGTCCAATGCATCCCTCTGGCTCCTGCAGGATCCACCCAGCCTGTGCTGTTCAAGAGCCCTGCTCTTACTGGTGCTGGAGAGCCGAGGCTTCCCTGGCTGATGCTCTCCAGTGTTTTCCTAGCCAGCCTGTTGGCTTTCTGTCCCCTCTGTGGTGGCACAGGCTCACAAAGCTCTGCCTTTTGATCAGAGAATATGGGGAGTAGATCTGCAGACACCTTTCTTCCAAGCATTTCCAGATGCATCCTTTCTCCTGGTGGTGCTTCCTGCTCCCTAAGCCAGTGGAGTCCAGAAACTGAATCTTTAACAGAAATATGCCACATACTGGAGATTTTAATCAAGAGGTGACCCTCTGGGAAGTCCCATCAGCTGAGGTTTTCAATTTAGTCCCACCAGCAAGATTTGAGCAGCAGCACCAAAGCCTAAAGCTGGAAACCCATCCCAGGCTTGTTCTCAGCACAGCTTTGGAGTGGCACAGGAGCAGGACTGATAGGTAACCAGAAAGACCCCATGGGATGTCTCTTGTGAAGGCAACCTCAGCTTTCAAATATGGAATGCAGTATCATGGATGTGTCATTTCCCACATAACTGACAGTTACTCCTAACATGTTCCTCTGACCTGCTCATAAAGACACCCTGTGATGGGGATTCCTGTGCTTCACAAGACAAAATGATCTAGTACTTCACAAGCCTATCTGAAAACTTTTTATGATGTCTGAACTGAAAATCCCTTGTTGCAATTTAAAACTGTGTTCTTGTTGGAAAGACCCAGAATTAATGGAGAACAGGCACTTCTGCCTCGTGCTGCTGTGCCCCGTCCTATATCTGAAGATTTGTCCTACTTTAGTTTCTACTCTGGTAGGCTAAACCCCTCATATTCAGTTGTTCTTTCCACACAAGTTAATTTGAGTTCAAACTACAATTAAGGTGACCACTAGGAAATGCTGTTGGTAGAACCTTCATCAGGATGACATTCAAAACAGTCTCCAAAATATCCAGTTGAGCACTTCTGATTAGATGCCCAAACCCAAAACTTTGGGGGAAATGAAAATACAGATCAGGAGTGAGGTGGAGGGAGAAAACAGAGCAAAAATGGAGTCTTGAGCATAACAGGGCACACATTTTTCAAAGGAGGGCAGACAGGAACTGCAAGAGCACACTGAGGATTTCCGAGCCCCCTGGTCCTGATTTGAGTGCTGACAACAGCGGGGCAGCGAGTGGCTGCAGCCTGCCGTGGAACAAGAGCAAGAGGTGAAGATCAGCAGCGATGTGCAATGGCAAAACTGCAGCAATGGGGGGCTTCCATGGCATCTGTCTGTGCTGTCCCATCCCTCCCTCTTTGTACACCTTCCTCATCTTCACACCCTCCAAACCATGTGATTATTCCAATGAAAAGCTGCAGTCATCAGTCAGACACGGCTGCTAAACCTGGGCTGCTGCAAGTCCCCATTCCCAGCTATTTCTGCACAGGATCCACTAGCTCGCAGCCTCCCAGTGCCATGCAGGTGCAGTGTCACATCCAGCCCTGCCAGCCTGCTGAGGAGCCCTTCAGATTAGAGAAAATACAGTGGGGACCTCTTAGCCAAGCAGCAAACCCCCGCTGCACCAGCCACCTTCTCAATCAGCTGCTTGTTCAGCTGTGCCTGTGACACACAAGCAAAGCACACGGCCGCCTGCTGTCACTGGGGCAAGGAGCAGACATGGACTCATCCTCAGCAGGGAACAGGAGGGAAATGTCCCATGGATCCACCTTTCACAGGCCCCATGAGGTTTCCAGAACTCGCTGGGCTACAGGGAAAGCTGCTCCCGCTGCACCATCTGCTGCCCTCCCTCCCTCCCTCCCTCCCAACCAGCCACTACCTGCTTCATCAGCATTTTTAGGGTTTAGTGACGGTATATTCTCAGCCCCAGATGGTGCAGCTGTGGCTCACAGGCTCTCTCCCTGGCATCAGCCACAAGTCAGCTTTGGTCGTCAACACTGGAGAAGGACCAAGGCAAAGGAAAACTCTCTTTGATAGATACAGCTGATCCATACAACTAATGTGACTCACTAGGAGATGTATTAGAGGTCTGGGACAGGAACGAAGGGCACGCTGTTTATTTCCCAGCTGGAGCCGGACCTACCAGCTTCTGCAAAGCCTGTACATATGGGCTATGACTTTCTGCTCTCCATACGGCCCAAGAGGAGACAGCAGGATGTTCTGCAGTCCTGGTACCACTTGCACTAGCTAATGAACTCTGCCTGTGTACAGTGCCAGTATTGCAGGGGGGCTGTCCTACAGACAGGGAAGAACCTGGTCCCCAGGTCCCCACTGCACCTCAGGGCACACTCACAGTGCTGACCTGCCTGCATCCCCTGTGTGGTCCCACTGACCTCCCACTGTGAAAGAATCTATCGTTAATTTGTGCAAAGTGTTGCGGAAGCCTTAGGGAAAGGTAGCACAGGAATGCAGCATCAATAGCCACCAGGAGCCTCCAGGGACCCACCCGTGCAGTAAAGCTACTCCAAGCAGAAACAAAACTCTTGCATGGCTCAAGCCAGACCCCAAAGCACATTTGTTCAGCACATTCCACTAGCATTAGGAAACACATATGTGGCCTGTCATTATGCATCCAGAGCAATGGCCCTGCCTTGCATATAAGATAACATAACAAGGGGAGAGCAGGACCAGGGATGGATTCGGATTTACTTGGTGTAAGAAAAGGTTGCATCAGGCACCATGTATGGCGAAGTATTAATCTCCTGCTGCTCCAGCATAAAGTTAATCAGGGACAGAAATTAATCCCTCCTGACAGCATGTTGCCAATTTCTGATTTCATCCCCATTTGCTTGTAGCTTATCATCAAGGGAATGAGAAACTTGTAGTGTGGACAAGCCTGCCACATGCCTTCTCCTTTGGTGAAGGCTCACACATACCAGCCATGGGTTCATATACACTCAAAAGCAACACATCTCTGCTCTGCGTGCACACAGGTACCTTCACATCCATACAGATTCACCCACTGTTGCACAGGTGACACAGTAAGAACTTAGGCGTATGCTTAAGGCAAAATATATGCTCAATCATCAGCTTTACTCCAAGACAGTGGGAGGGAAGGGGGGGAAACAAGAACAAGAAGAAAGAAATCCTCTCCCTGGAGGGCCAGTGCCAGAAGAGCAAAGTGGCATTTACAAATCATAAGCATTTCCCTCCTCCACTTTCTGCTCCTTTGCCCAGAATGTTAAGTAGCATTACTCTAAACAGCAGCACCAGAAGCCAAAACCCAAACAGCTTCAATTGCTTTAAAGGAAACCTGTTTGGGAATTCTTTCAGAGGAGACATTTAAACTCAAATGGTGAGACATGTGATGGGGATGCAGCAGGTGCTTTTTAATGCCACCTTATCATGTTCCTCCTAAAACTAGGGAGCGAGTTCTAAAAAGGAAAACAACCACTTCCCAGGGCTGTGGGATTCTGCCTCATGTTCCAAATGCCAGGGTTTATTCTGCAGCTTGTTCTCCCATCCCAGTGGATGCTGGCTCATGCCTGCAGCATGGCAACAGCACCCTGCTCACCCCAAGGCTCCCATTGTGCTCCAGGCTGGGCGACTCTGAAGGCTACTCTGCAGTGGAGTTTAGCTGATCACGTAACAGAGAAGTGGGCTTGTAATTATGTTCATAAAGAATAGTGCTGACTTGGTTTTGTGTCTTACATAAAACTTAGCTGATTACATGGACCACATATATCTCTGTGTGTTTGGATGATCAATATACAACTTAAAGTATCAATTTTAGGCATAGAGATTGTAGCAGGAAACATGTTACAATTGCTTCCCTTTTAGTACTGTTCCCTTTCCTACCATTTATAAGCCTCTCAACCAGATCTTCAAAACTACCGCTGTCATCAGATGGACCCTCTGTTCTGAGTGATCGATGCTGCGCTTCCAGCACCCCTGTGCCACAGCTCACACAGCCAGCAGGAGCCTGCACCCAACCTCCCGAACAGCACAGGCAACGGGGCTGCTGGAGTTAATGCCTGTTGAAATGAGAAGCTCAGCATTATCCCATAGACTGAACCAACTGGCCTTATACACACGGAGAGTAGCTCTGAGTATCAAACACACACACAGCTCTGCATCTGAGCTAGGCACCCAGAATTTGTGGTGATGGGCTCATCCTGAGCATGTGCACGTCAGTCAGTGAATGTGCACTCATAGAATCCCAGACTGGTTTGGGTTGGAAGGGACCTTAAAGCTCATCCAGTTCCAACCCCTGCCATGGGCAGGGACACCTTCCGCTAGAGCAGATTGCTCCAAGCTCCATCCAACCTGGCCTTGAACACTGCCAGGGATGGGGCAGCCACAGCTTCACCGGGCACCCTGTGCCAGCACCTCAGCACCCTCACAGGGAAGGATTTCTTCTTCATATTTAACCGAAATCTACCCCACTTTCAGCATGAAGCCATTATCCCTTGTCTATGAAGCCATTATCCCTTGTCTATGAAGCCATTACCTTTGTCATTTCAAAGGGTCCCAAGACAACCCAGTAGCAAAACTCAACCAACAAACCTCTCTGTGAGCAGAGTGTGCACCACATAGGAGCATCCTTCACAATGCATTGGAAGAGCATTCAGCCGCACTACCTTAGAAAATCCTTAGAACCTTAGAAGAGACGCTGTGAAATCAGTGCAAGGGGAAATGGCAGGAGCAACTCTTGGTCATAAAACCATCAGGAGACCTAAAGCATGCTCCCAGCCACTTGCTGGGCTCACCAAGGAACTGCTCTCCTCCAACAGACCCAGCTGCAGATTGCAGACCTCTGTGCCACCAGCCCCTGAATCCCAGCCTCCTACCTCAGGTAACAGGCAAATCCATAGAGAAATGGGTATTTCTCATCTCTTCTAGTGTAAGATTCTGCCCTCCTGCTGCCTTAGTTTTGGGGGCCCTCCATCAGGCTGAGGAATCTCACAAGTAAGTGGTTTTGCGTGGGGTTTACTCAATAGAACATAATTGACTCTTGTTGCAAAGAATTAAGTGCTCTCAATAGAGATGTCCATTTTTAATGTCTTTTTTATTCTTCCTAATGAATTAAGGCAAGATAACACCAAGTAGCTCCCAGATGAGACCGATTGTCAAGCGGATGAGGGTTTTATCGATGTTCTTTTTTCCCTTTTTTTTAATGCTCAACTCTGAAAAATCATAACAAAAAAGAAAGACACAAGCAGCCAGCAATGCCTTTTCCTTCTTGAAAACGCATAGAATAATCTCTCCAGGAGATTCCTTTCCCAGCTATATTAGTTATTACAGCCTCTGCATGGTTGCCAGTTACGTGTGCATTTGAAGAAAAGGGGAAAAAATGCCCGAGTTCACAAACCTCCTTTATCTCAACCTCAGATGCTTCAGTGAACATTTGGAGTGAAATGACCCATGAAGTGATTAACAGTTTATTAACCTGAAGGGCAAGTCACACCACCACCACAGAAAAGCAACATGCTCTTTCTAGACACGCTGGGGAGAGTTTGCTTATGGACACTAATGCTCTCACTGCTGCTTTTTCCCTCCCCTCCTTTTCCAAGCAAAGGCATGCTTCCATTTTGTCCTACTCCTCTCGCTTCCCTACAAGCCCATGATCCTTCTAATTCACAGACCAGCATCCAAACCTGCTCAGACATTGCTTCCTAAAGAACACTGCAGAAAACATGTGCTTTCTGTCTTGCCTTGTGAGTGGAGGCACAAGTCCCTCACGTGCAGCCTGGAAATGTCAAGTGCTGTGGCTCCTATCATCTGTTCTCAAATACCAGGACTCAAACACTTTTTCAGGTCTTCCTGTGCCCTGCTACTCAAAGTCCTTCTTGTCTCTTCAGCTCGCTCATGTTGCAGAATGAGGTCAAACATCCTTCACCTCTCCTCCAAGTAGCTCAGGGCTCCCAGAGGAAGAAGCCCCCAGTTCCTCATGGTGAGACTATTCTGGTTATGCAGGACCTCCAATCTGCATCTCCAGTTGCAGTTCTCCACATAAGACAGAGACCTGATTTACAGAGCTGCTGTTTTGCAGCTGATATGACTGCCTGATGAGGCCCATCTCATCCTCTGGAGAAGGGAAAAAGGGCAAGGAAGGAGAATCATAGAATCACAGAATCATAGAATAGTTAGGGTTGGAAAGGACCTTAAGATCATGCAGTTCCAACCCCCCTGTCATGGGCAGGGACACCTCACTCTAAACCATATCACCCAAGGCTATGTCCAACCTGGCCTTGAACACCGCCAGGGATGGAGCATTCACAACTTCCCTGG